>WJFA01002410.1:0-16096 GCA_009870155.1 Pseudobourletiella spinata | reverse complement strand
TCAGACGCAGACCCCCCCCCTACCCCCTCCTTGACATCGATATATGTGAACAGCCCCAAACTGCAGATATTACATTCAGAGATGTGTATGGCGCGGGGTTCATTATGGGACGCAGATCCACAGTGAAGTGACGCTCCTCATCAGATATATGAACTTGCTGTAAGGACAAGTTATTACGATTACTGCACCTATTCACCGAGTGCTTTCGCAATTTTGAACACACAGATTGATAATCCCCCATGTGAATACGTGAATTTTACGTTTCAGCGGTCTTCCTTACCTGAATTGTCGGGTAACGAGGGTATGCATCTCGAAAATATTTCAACGCCACTCCCTTGTGATCCCAACTCTCGGAAGTTTCTATAAAGAGCTTGTGCTGAAGCAGAACAATCAGCTGAGAACGTAGGATGAGTCCACGGAAAGTTCCACAGTTCACCTGCTGTAACAATATTACGAAATTTAAAAGTCTTCAGTGATCATAACTTCATTACAGCCTAGGTCGCATACAACTAACCCCATCTTCGTAGTCACTAGAACTTGAAGGATCAACGACTGGGAAGCCGTTGTAAGATTCGGAAGTCAACACATCTATGATGTTACCCACGGTTTCCTTCATGTGGAAGCACGCCACCGGACAACTCATGACTTCAGTCGCATAGATGTTATGCGACAGCGGTGGGGGTTCCCACGGTAGGAGCGGAACACCCATTAATTGGATATGTGTGTCATATATTCCTTCATTAAAGTAATCGCCGACCCATTTGGCAACCATCAGCGTGATCATCAGCGGCAAACCCAGCGTCAAATTTCCCGTGGCTTCAATCAAAATAACGGTTAAACTGAGTGTCATTCTGACAATCCCTCCAAGCTGTGCAGCTGCTCCAATTAAAGCATACTTTCCAGGTTCGACCCACGACTAAAATTACAAAATGAATAGTTTAAGTAACACCATTTATTCCCACTCCTTAAGACCAGTAGAGAATGATTACTAACAGCATTCGAAAAAAGCTGCTCCATCCCCATGCCAACGACGCGACCCCAGGCGGCCCCAGTTAACAAAGCGGGAATAAATACCCCGCTGGATACGCTCAGCCCGTACGTCCACACCGACAGGCCGAAATATGAGCAAAAGAATATTAGGATGGAAGTGAGCCTGTGGGACCCAGGTGGATCATGGAAAAGAGACCGGACACTTGCTTCCGGTGTCTGGAACCAAATAGCCCCGATGGCAGAATACTGTCCGTCTCCACAGTATACTTGAATGGGGTAACGGGTCGGATCCTCTCCAAGAGGTTTGCAGTCATTCAGAAACAGGATCATTATAAACCCCACTATGGCGGTGCAAGCAGCAACTATGATTGCCTCTAAAACTTTCGTCCACTTCCGGTAAACATGTCTGGAAAGACAAGCAGCCAATGACCAGCGAGCAACCACAAGGAATAATAATAAGTGATTTAAACATAACCATATAAAAATACCTCATTCTAAATACGGTTAGTTTTAAATTAATGTAGTTGAAAAGAGCTCCCAGGAGCCCTCCAACCATGCCCATAAATAGAAAGACTGGTATTTCCACAAATGCGTAGCTGGTATTGTCAAATTTTCCAAAATTCAACAAACCGGAGTAGGACAATTCTCCTAAAAAACAGCAATTTTTAAATAATACATACGATTTACATCAACAGGGCAAGATCAGTAACTGTATTTTTACCTGGTCGTCCATGGTAAGCACTAAGTACGATCCCAAGGGTAAAGGTGGACACCATGGAGCCGAAAAATATCCTCCATGTCAAACTTTGGTTCCAAAAACTGGCACCCTCTTCCAAACTGAAGAGTACACCGCCTGTTGAACGATGAGGATATTTTTATAGCAATTCAATCGGTTCATGTAAATAATCCATCAATTAAAATCGCCGCATTACCTACTGGGGCTCCAAAGGCAGCTGCTACGCCAGCGGCGGCTCCACCAGATACGAAATCCCTTTTCTCGTGATCCTCGCGGAAATATTTGAAAATGTTGAAATCTTTTCGCAATGAGGTAGTTTTCCCTTGAGAGATTCCAGCAGCTACAACTGCTCCCGAGTGAATCATCGGCCCTTCCTGGACTCAAAACAGATATTCTCTTCAGCACTATTTGGATTTTGGTAATAAAGCAAAATACTGTGTTACTAGATTTACCTTCCCCACAGCGAGCCCGCCTATCACTGAACATGTCACACCGAAAGCTTTAACGATCAGAGTCTTGATTCGAACTATGCGTGGTATTTTAACGCCGTTTAGGTAACATTTAACTTGAGGAATTCCGCTCCCGGCAGCCACAGGCTACGCAAAAATATAAAGAATCATAGATGTTCAGCTTAAAAATTCAAACTGGAGACAAAAAAAGACCGTCCTACACTCACCTCAATATAAGCTACAAGAAACGAGCCAATTAACACTGGTACAACATTCCATGTAACCCACAATAAAAAGGGGAAAATGAGGCAGCCCTCCAAAGTACACTGATCGACAGCGTTCTTGAGAGTTCCATACTTGACGGATGACACTTCTTCGATTGTAATATCAATGGCACATGCAATTAAGGCAGTTAAAACTCCAATAAACATCATGATAATCCATCGGAATAGATCTTTTCGTTGTACAAATTTGAATCCTTTTGTCCGTTCTTCATCGATGAGCAGCGTATTTTCGCACAAATCGTAGTCAAGACTCTGTTAAATTTCAAACAAATTCCATTTTACATGATGATTTTGAAAAATAAAATTATGAACTTAAGATTTTCAGCCCTCACTTCATATTTTGCGGACAGTAGGTGAATATTTCCGGGCTGAACCTTCTTAATATTAATTCTGTCAGTCTCACCACGACCCCCATCGTTGTAAGGACCTGTAACGCTTTCATAGCTCCCCGTTAGTCGGTTAAAGATTTTCGTGGAGTAAGACGCCTGAGATTCCACATCCACTCCATCTTCTTCATTCTCAGATTCAGGATCAGTCTATGTTTTCAATTTGTAAAAATTATTTATAAGTGTTTTCATCCTTATTTCAATTGTTTAAGTCTCATACACTGATTGCCATAGATGAATTTACTCAAAATCGCTAGTTGTACCAGTTCTGCAAGGTCACACTTATTTATTTAGAGGGTAACTTCTACTATAAAAAAGATACTGTCTGAACTACTGACAAAGCTAAAGCATAATTCACTGAATCTGCATCTGCATACAGTCAACACTAATATGAGCATATGTATACTGATAATAATGTGAGCACTCATGAAATGTGTCAAGCCAGAGCTTCAATGCCCCGCTGGAACTCTGTAAACTCTCTCAAATACTAATTAAATTCATATCAGTTAATGTCAAAGTTATATCGTGTGACGACTCAGTCAGTCATAAGGAACTACCGTATCTGACTATGAAACGCTATATATATAACAACATGCACAATAACACATTTTTGGAACAACTCCGATAAAGGACAGGAAAAAATCGGGACTTGGAAACTGGTTCTCCTATTATACTAAGGCAAAATGGAGCATTATCTGGTCAATCAAGTGTATTATCAACATTTCTGATATTCTCGCCGGCAGCAATTCTAAAATATCAGTAAGTCATTGCAGCAAACAAAGAAGCTACTTACTCTTCGGTTGTTGGGCCTACGTTCCGCGTCTCGAGGTGACAAGTAACTCGGAACTGTATTGTTCGCTGGCAGTAGCACTTCCCGCTCGCTGTCGGCCTCAGCCGCACTTGTCTTCGTTACCATGCTGCTACCAGTTGATTTCCTGTTTAATAATGAGTTCACAATCGTCAATCAAACAGATCAAGTAACTAATCAAGTTTAAGTTCTCACATCCTGTCCTGACTGCGGAGTCTCCATTATTCTACTTAAGTCTTCATGACCTGAGGCGCTGCGCGCCATTCAGCCAACGATTTACGCCCTCTTACAAGGGCAAAACCGTCAAATTACCAACAGAAGTGACTTCAACTTGACTCCAATTAATTTACCACAGCTATACCTACTGAGAATAACGGAATTGAAGTTGCTGTGGAATGTGCTACTACAACTACTTGAACTTGGTGGCTTTATTCATCGTACTATTGCAGACTACGAATGTTCGAATGCATGATGTGTCAAACAACTACTATCTTTATCTTACATTATTATATCGCATTCAAAATTCCCATAAAGAGCTTTCAAGTAACTTCCTGGAACCAAATTTATATACTGCTGGGAAAGTGTGTAAATCTTAATAAAATTAGTTTTCTGGTCAGTGTAGAGTAAAGATTCCAATTTAGATCTCATCGACTGGCCGTTTGACCTCATGACTACAAGACTACAGTAAGCGTAACGATTAAAGACCGTTGAGCAGCCTTCTCTCCAGTTGATGATATGCATAATAACAAGTGAACTAAAGCAGGATTTCCTGTATCAATAAGCCTCAATGCTAGGGTGAGTGCTATGCTGCGGTCAGACCAAATAACCTGAAACCAATGACTCAAGACTCAACTGTGTAAAGACTTCTCGCCAAAATCCACAATTCATATATCCTGCAAATGACTAATGCTTCAGCAATTACTGTGAAATGTGAACTCAAAGTCACTAAAATCCCTACTCGTCCTAGATGATTTCACCCACCTAACCGAAATTAAACTATAAATGCAAAAACTATAAATGCAATAAATTTTTACAATGCAAGCATCTCATCTATTCCAAGTTCATCATGAGATCCCGGTGAGCACCGTGAATTCCCATCATAGACCAAAATTGGAGATAACTTTAACTCACATGGGGAAGCAAGATATCTGCAAGAATATACACAGTATACTGATCAACGGATGTCTCATCCAAATTAATATTATAAAACTTTATTCGGGTTAAGTTGCTTTGCGACATACTGACTAAACATTCTGCATCAATTCAAAACCACGAATCTCAGGAGTGAAGTGAGATTCAAAGCCTTGCAATGTGTGTTAGATTATGAAAAGAATCAAATCATTCATACATTCAGGACGACTTGTACTAAACTTTTCATCCTCACCTTTATCTTCATATCCTCATCCGGTCGTAGTGTACAGTTTCCCCGGGTGAAACACCATTCAGATGAAAAAAATTCTAAATTCGAACGAACGGCATGATATGGTGGTTCACTTGTTATACTGCTTATCTGTAGTATCGTATTGGAAATATCACACTAATGATGTGACACCAGCTCGGAGTGTCACTCCCTGAGTTCGCAAATCACGAATGTATAATTTACTATTACTTCCGGGCAGTCAGGTCACAGGATTTTTTATTCCAATGTAAACTGTAAACAGAACCTGATTGCAGGAATTCAGTTGCATTACTCACTTGACAAGCACGTGCAACGGAACAAGTTAATACCCTTCTTCATAAATGAAGTACATAGCGAGGTGTATGCATAAATGCTATGCTATATAAACGCTGAGTTTTTGTAGTTGAAAAAGTATGTATAGTTCCCACCTCATTATTTCTCTCTATGGTCCATGGCGCGAATTTTGTAGCGGTCACTTTGTGGGGCTTTTGGATTCTGGTTCGTAGTTTTAACTTTTATTTGAGAAAAAAAGACCCACAGCTTGAAAGGATTCGTTGGAAGTTCTCTTGGCCAGTCGGAAACTGGCGCAGTAATAATAATTTATTCATTCAGTCGCGTTCCTTTGGTGGACTTTTTACGGGTCGTAATGGTTGCAGGTAGGTATACCTGTGGGGTGACTGCTGTAAAAAGGTTATGTGCTTGTCACATGCAGAACCTGGAACTTCGCAGTTCGTTCACAACTCGTTCGTTCTTTTTACCTAAACCATGGAGCAAGAATACTCGAATGCTCGCAACGTTTAAAAATGTACAGCCCGACGACTGCAAAAAGGCAGTTGATAACGAAGAGTTTCCTCCCGAAAGGATCCGTAATTTTAGCATCATTGCACACATTGATCATGGGAAAAGGTACTGAATGTATTTTGAATGAAAATTACGAGTATAAGGTTTTGGGCACATTTTAAGAACCGGTCGATCTGTCAATCTCTACATTTTAGTACTCTGGCTGATCGGTTGCTGGAAAGAACAGGTATGTATAACAACATAACAAGAGAACGTTGTGCAAATTCAATGTCTTCGGCTTATGTCATGGGATTTGATCTGCAGGAACGATTGAGAAGTCAGCAGGAAATAAACAAGTACTGGACAAACTACAAGTAGAACGAGAGAGGGGAATAACTGTAAAGGCACAGACAGCGACAATGATTTATACCTACGAAGGTACAAAGTATCTAATAAATTTAATTGATACTCCTGGACACGTTGACTTCTCTTACGAAGTTTCAAGATCTCTCCAGGCCTGCCAAGGTGTTATTCTGCTCGTTGACGCCAACCAGGGTGTACAGGTACGGCGTTATATGCAATGGTAAGATTGTACATTGTTGCTTGATAAAGTACAACTCTATGTGTTTTCATTGTTTTAGGCTCAGACTGTGGCCAATTTTTACCTCGCATTTGGAAGAAATCTTCCAATCATTCCAGTACTCAATAAAATTGACTTGAAAAATGCAGATCCAGACCGAGTGATAGAACAGTTAAATTCACTTTTTGACGTGGACCCTGGCACAGTGTTAAAAATTTCTGCCAAAACAGGTGTTGGAATAGAGGACGTGATGGAAGCTGTAATCAAGAGAGTCCCACCACCGGTAGGTATGAAAGGCACCTCGCATTATCCTCGAATGTTTCTCAAGATAAGACTTGCATGTGTTTGCCCTAGGTGACCGAAATCTTCCTGCAAAAGCTCTACTTTTCGATTCCTGGTACGACCGGTACAAGGGTGTAGCCTTGATGGTTGCCGTTGGGGATGGGACACTCCAGCTGGGTCAGCAGATATCACTTGTTCATAATCCGAAGTCCTTCGAAATCAAGGAAATAGGTGTTATGTATCCAGATCCAACTCCCTTGCAAGCACTGTATGTAATAATTTCATAAACGTAGCGTTATAGATGCTGTAATGGTGATTTTGTGATGCTATAATCGTATCGTATCATTGTTTGTGTAAGTTACGCCGGACAAGTGGGGTATTTCTATTGTAATATGAGATCGGTGAAGGAAGCTTCAATTGGGGACACTGTTTATCGTACATCTTCTCCCGTGAAGCCATTCCCCGGTTTTGCTCCTGCTAAACCTATGGTCTTTGCTGGAGTATATCCCATGGATCAGTCTGAGCACCCCCAACTTCGTAGTGCCCTCGAAAAATTACTGCTGAACGATCCCAGTGTGGAGTGTGCAATGGAAACAAGGTTAGGATGAAATAAGCATAAGAAAGTCTAAGTATGAAGTGTGTATATCAACGTGAAATGTATACAGTCCCGCTCTAGGAAATGGTTGGAGATTAGGATTTCTAGGTGTTCTGCACATGGATGTATTTAATCAGCGCCTCGAACAAGAGCATGGAACTCAAATCGTACTCACAGCACCAAGTGTTCCATTTAAAGGTTTTTTTCACATTGAGTTACACATTTAACTTTGAAATTTACTTTGCATTGATGGTTCGTTTTATTTACAGTAAAATTAAGGGCTAAAGCGGCAAAGAAAGAAGGGGAAATTATCATTGTGAATAATCCAGAAAAGATGCCTTCACCACAGTTTATTGAAGAAGCTTACGAACCTTTTGTGACTGGAACCATAATCTGCCCGTGTATTTCGTGTTTTCTTATTTTCGGATCTCTTCCTTGTACGCTGACCAATTGTAATTGTAATTTTATTTTTGTAATTTTAGCTGTTTACATGGGAGATATTTTATCCTTATGCTTGGAGCGGAGAGGAGTTCAAAAGGAGTCCAGAAATATTGACTCAGAGCGACTTATGATGACATTTACGTTACCGTTAACTGAAATTGTCGTTGATTTCTTCGATAAATTGAAGTCTATGACATCAGGATATGCATCCTTCGATTATGAGGATGCTGGTTACGAAGTCTCTTACTTATCTAAGGTATGATACTCCCGGTACTAATGACTCTACTAATATTTCTTTAAACGACATCCTTCGTTCATGCAGTTGACATTTCTTCTTAATGGAGACCCGGTGGAAGACTTCAGCATGATTGTCCACACATCCAAAGTACGTGAGGTTGGAAAGCAAGTTTGTACTAGGTTGAGAGACACAATTCCACGGCAACAATTTCAGGTTCGCCTTCCCTGATACACAATTTTGCACACGTAGGAGTGCAAAAAGTTAATCTTATTATCTCGCGTTTTGTATTTGAGTAGATCTCGATTCAGGCTGCTGTTGGGAGCAAAGTTGTTGCTCGTGAGGATATCAGGGCGTTTAAAAAGGATGTGACTCAGAAGCTGGTATGATTAGGTTTTTTCGTTTGGATTCTTGGAAGCATGCACAATATTTATGTCAGAAGTTGTATTACAGCAATTGTAAATAAGCAGCAATTATCAACTCTACCAACATTAATTTACTTCATTCGTCGATTGGACTAGCTAAAAATCCTGTTGGAGGACGTTAATATTGATGATGTTGATAATTGTTGCTCTTTTTTGTTGCGGAGTACAAGTGGTGGGATATTTTTTTCGTAGAAGTCTCAGTATCCGTTTTCCCTACCTGTTTTTTCGCTGTTTTATTGTGCCCATTCGTGAAAGACTAGGGTTGATACTATTTTTAATTGTAGAAGTACGGTGGGGATGTGCAACGGAGGAAGAAACTTTTACAGATTCAAGCTGAGGGCAAGAAACGTATGCGATTAATTGGTAACATAGAAATACCTCGTGAAACTTTCATCAAGGTTCTACAAAGATAATAACAACATTCTTAAACTTTATCTTGTAAGTCTTTGCTGTTGACTGTGTACTTGATGAATTTAAGTAAAAAATGTTATTTAGGATGCAGTCGTTGTATCTATGCATGCGATATTCCAAATCTATGAAAATTTATTTCCAGTGTGACAAGACGATCCAGGAGTGGGAAGTACTGCAATTTCCTTCATTCGTGTAATGTCTTGAGCTACGGGCATTTTACATATTATGTCTGACAATCTCGAGGTCCAGGCATCTGTAACGATAAGTGTCAAGTGCCCCCACAGGAAACCCCCACGTTCACGATGAATTTCTTTCAATTTACATTTTTAATATCCGTATCATCAGCCAAAGCTTGTACACTACATTCCCTTATGACTGCAACTTCTGAGTGGCCTAGCTGGGTGGCAAGCTGCAGCAGTATCGCAGTTCTTGGTAAACACGTGCATGAGCCAATGTCAGTTTTTATTTCTCAGATAGGAGCTAATATCTTCGAACATTTAAGTTTCGGTATTTCTAAGTGACCGGTGGGTCTATTGAGAACCACTGGTTCCCACGTTACTATGTATTGTCCCAGAGTTTAAGGCATGGTCAAGCCTACTGTGCTGTATATATGATGCTGTATGTACTGATATTTCGCAGAGACCCTAATCACAGCGGAAACTGGAAAACTTACCATTGTATATTGTAAATGTTTTGTTGTGCGGGTTTGTGTGGTCACGTTGGTTCGTCAGAAAGATTGGGGAGTAAACCGCGGCTAGCGTCACCATTTACCACTTTACCAATGAAGTAGGGAAAAAGGGCAACAGGAAGAGTATGTCCGTCCTTTTACGAAGTGAACCACGTGAAAAAGGGCGCATGAACTTGTTACGGTAGACAACGCATTTTATTGAAACTGCCGCTTACTAAAAAAAAGTTGGACTTATGCATTTTTCATTCGCACATTCCAATCTCATGTTTCTATGATTAACCAGCTTTTAGTATTTACATGCAGTTACGGCTTACAATTACAATCCTCAACTTATTTGACGGGAGCCATACAAAGGGAGCAGCAGTACATTAGTGTGCTACATATATTATGACTGCATGCAGTTACCTTTCAAGTTCCTTCAGACATCAGTAGAGGTTTCAATCTAAATCACAGGAGCACTTAAAATGTACAGAGTGCGATTGCAAGAAACAACTAATAACACTTTAGTTCAGAACTAGTAATGGGAGCATGTGCTGAAAATCTTGAGGACTACAGTACATAGTAAAATAGTATAGATACTACGTGGGTAGCCCCAGTCTATTTTCAAAAACTGCAACAGTGATAATGAGAAAAAAGGTTGAGTTATTAATCTTAGCAGTTACTTTTGTGATCGTGTCACATTTTGACGTGTTACAAATCTATGCACCACCGTGGTGCGGTGGTTCCCTCTCCGCACATTTGCGATCATGTCATTCCAGGCATTCTAAGTGAGGCAGTGAGGAGTCCTATAGAGAAAATTAACCAGATGTATCAAACACCGCACAGTATTAAGTCAAACTATAAATAATGGTGAAAACCATCGTTATTTTCGTAGCATCTCCGTACGACTATGTATATTGCCTTTGCCGGTCAGTTTGATCACGATCCCCTAAATCCCTAATTTAGCTATTAGGTAATGCATACGTATTACGTATCTACCTTAGCTGGGTGGATCGCTCACCGCACAAAAAGTTTTAAAAGTCATGTCACTTTTAAACGATTCCAACTTTAAAGTGTCGTAGTAATAACCCTTGTCACAACGTTTTACTACAACCGTCTGCACCGTGTTTGTCTAGATTGTCATAGAATTTCGATTAGATTACGACAGGAGACATTAATTCACACCCACGAAAGGCAGGATATAAGAACATGTCGACACATTCTTGTGTGGGCTGTGTTCCGTTCCAAGGTCCGTTAATCGTCTACACCAGTCAGGAATTGGTATAATACGTTGGGACTCGCGGGCCGCAAGTAGCAACGGTGGAACGGAAGGGGGTATAGGTGACTGAAGTACGGAATTCTGACATTGCAACCGTGAGAAGGAACACTAGCCCACATGACATGTGGGAAAACAAGGTAGAACATTTATGAGGGCATTACACTCAGAACTGTGACGGTAAATTTCAAAGCTCACTAGTCTTCAAAATGTAAACAGATGTAACAAACCTGCCAATTTGGCATTTCCTGAACTCACGCTAGGGAACCCAAAAGTCAGAAAGTAGCAGCACAGACTTTCAGGTTGGACGACAGCGTAGAAATTGATAAAAACTCAGGAAGACTAACCTGCGAGTTTTCTACGCAAGCCAACTGAACATGAGGAAGGGCCACATGAAGAATAGAAGGTTGGTAAAAAATCCTCCTGTTTTGACGCAAATCATCTTAGCGGGGTCTCTAGGTAGCTGGGATGGAAACTTTCACTTGGCGCGAGCAGTTCGGCTTCTAACAGAAGACCTAATGTCACGTTGCTACAGGATTTTGTGATGAAATTTTACACGTTTAGTTAAATTTTTAGCACTTTGGCAGTCCATCAAATACAAATGATTAAAATGGTGAGAGCTTACAAACTGCGCTTCAGTTGGTCCTGGAAGGTCTCTTGAGAGTGTTCCAGTTACACTGCAACCTGAAGTTCAAGCTCCTGACAAGCAGTGCATCTAAATATAAACGGTTCAAGTTAGATACTTGAGACTAGCTCAAGAGAAAAGATTGTAAGTCACGACGGAATAAGCAGGTTTTTTAACGCAGTTGCGATGCTAACCAGAAGTTGCTCTGTAGGCTAATGAGAACAAGTCAGTCGTTCCCAGCCTCTGCAACTTCGAAGCAACACATTACTGACGATGTTGAGGCTGGTTTACTTGTGAGTGAGAAATGAGTCTTTGGAATAATGGGCCTGCATTTTGCACTCACTGTTTACGTTTGCTGCTATATTGTGCAACGGAGGAATCAAGAAATCAGAAAAATCCTCCAAGCATAGCATAAGTCGATGTTCTCAGCATATAACGTGAGCAATTGTTGTCATGGATGACGTAGCTTGAGCGCAATTCAAGTAATTGTACACATTTAGTCATGATAAGATTTAGTCGTCTGAAACCGTGCGTGTAGCTAAGTCTGAGTTGCATGAAGAATGTTGCTACACTACTGATGAGATGTGCTCCAAATAACTCAAGTTGGGTTGAGAAATTACTTCGGCAGCACCAGAATCTCTGTAATATGTTGGGGAATAACGCGAATGTGGGAGTGTGTAGTAATAGGTATCTGTCCGTGAAATATGGGGTTTCATTGACAGTTGTCACACATCCACGGTATTGTAGTGTTATCTGCTCTTACTGAGACATTTATAGAAAATCCGAGCTCCCATGTTTTATTGCACTCAAAAGTATCCGCGCCACTGGCCCTGGTAATGCCTTTGGGTCTGCACCACTGGCTGCATAGAATTGCTGCATCTAGTTGTTCGAATTTTCATAATTGCACTCTCAGTTCACTCTCGTACTATCTCGAACAGCGCCACCATGCTTTGCTCAGATAAGCAAAATCGAGCTCAGATAAAAGATAAAGATAAATCCAGAGGCTTTTTCATTCTAAGATGAAAGATAAATTAGTGGGCTGAAAATTCTCGGATAAAGATAAAGATAAGATATGTATCATGATGAGCACTCTGTTCTAAAACTACAACGACAAAATTGCACTGTATTGATTGTTGAAAATGCGAACGGTCTTGTTTGCATGGGCTAAAGTATTCGTTTCCATGGAAAGTCAATGTTTTTCTGGAAATGGAGATCATACAAGTGCGCGTTTTTGGTGAGATTTTATCTTTACAAAATGTCGTGTTTCTCAGATAAAGATAAAGATGAAAGATTTAATAGCTTTTTCAACTCAGATATGAGATAAAGATAGTTATCTTTTATCTTAGAAAATCTGATAAAAGATATTATCTGAGCAATCCCTGAGCGCCACCTATTCGTCAGCTTCAAACTGCAAATGGTTTGGTGAGCAGCAAGTGATGCAGAGGTTCTGCATTATCAGAATCTCGTAAGCATTACTGTTGGCAGACGGTCGAGGGAAATCCCGACAAATCCCGGCACCGATCCCCATTCCGACCAGGATCCAGACAGATTTGGGACACTCAATTCCAGCCGGGATCGGGATTTGTAGCAAAATCCCGAAAAATCCACAAACCCGCATTTTTTGGTAAATACAGGAATTAAGCCTGCACGTATGGTATTTATTAACAAATACAATAGAACCTCGTTAGTCCGGCCTCGAAAGGACCGGGCAAAAATGGCCGGTTTATCGATGTTACGGTCGTGGCCGGTTTATTCATATTGCAGACTTGTCTGGTAATACTGATATTACTGAGGTTAACATGTTGATAATAATGCGATCTCGTGAGGAAAACTCTGCAAAAACTTGATCGTAGTCGCACTAAATTTCCAAACAAATTAAATTTTTCTTCAGTCGTTGATAGCCTCTGTAGGAGGCCATGAAGCATACTGACTACTGAAGCAGTCATGACTCCTGCATGTTAGAAACAATTTGAAGTGACCTCAGGTTTACCTTTGTACCGGAGTTCACTGTTCATACATTAAATGAATAACTTCGGCTATATTTCCGATTAGAGGTCCAATTTCAGTTATGATGCCAAATGAAGCAAGCGGCGCCAGTGGCTATGGATTTTGGCGCTTATAAGCAACGCTGCCATTTTTAGAATCGATGAAGAGAAGCAACACTAACATGCTTTGACCGGGTAATTAAAGGGGTAACTATTTCCCCCGGTAAAGGTTATTAATTACATGGAGGTTATATGGGGCTCGTCCGGGACCATTCAAATTTGACCGGATAATCGAGGGACCAGATTAAAGGGGTCCGGAATAGCGCGGTTCTATTGTATTCATGATCAATTGCTAAAACGATGGTTTCTTAACCTCATTTCTGATTTATTCTGCTCTAAAGAACAATATTTCACATCCTATGAAACATTTGCAGCAAATTAGGCCCTCATTCTGCACCGGGATCGGGTCCGCAATTTGTGTTGCAAATTCAGATTCCGAGTCGGGACGCATCTGACGCGTCCCAAAAAATCGGGATTTGGAACGGAATCGGCATCAGTGCCTGATGTTTTCCGATTTCAGATTTGCCAATAGTAAGTCATCTGTTATGGTAATTGGTGATTGCTGCATGAAAGCGATAATATATTACAGCCATTACAGGTGTATTATTCGATACTAGAATCTCTAATTAAGCCCACTAATTTGAAGTTGATTCACGTAATTAACTATGTAGATATAGTAGCTCTAACTTAGTATTCATTTACATGATCTCTGGAAAGCTCGATTTTTGGTGGATCTATCGCGTATCTTCATACCTAGTGCTGAATTAGGATCATAGGCGGTAAAGGCAGAATGTGGTCACTGTAAACCCCGAGTCGATCTGCCAATGACACCTCTATTTGAGCCTCCAATTAAGAGTGTTACTCATCTCGCATTGCCAAGCCAAATAGCTACATCTGACCCCAACCGATCGTCTGATCCGGACGATGTTATACGATTACCATTGAATCTTCATAAACAAATTTTGAAAGAGTTTACAAGTTTGAAAGAGTAGATATACTTCCGACAAGGAAAGATTCTGAAATCGAGTACTTGTCCTTCAAAAGTTTTACTTCATTTTTGTCAAACACGGGCACCCTGAAAACAACGACTAGCCTCGGCAAACAAGTAAGTCTAGGAGTTTTCCGGACGAAGTTCTGGCAGCAATACCCGTTCGATGTTCGATCAGTCACTACACTTAAGGTTAAGTTCACATGCATGCGTTATTCACGGCGTTATCGCATCGACGCAACTTTCCCGCTGCGTCTCGTGGGAACCAGCTTGCGAATCAAGGAGTGCGGAAACGCGGGTCTGCTCTGTTGAGAAGTTGAAAGTTTTAAACTTCTGTGTGCGTCGGGCTGTATGCTGGTTGAAGTGTTCGCTCGCGGAACTCACGAATTGGTAAAATATGGGCTGAAATAGAAAGACAGTAGCTAAAATAGAGAGTTCGGAGGAATCCTTGCGGATCGTGAGGACGAAATAGCATCTTCGCTAGGATATAAAACAATACTTGCATTTACAGGCGTGAGTCGCAAGCATGAGAACTGAGCTGCGATTTCAACATTTATTCGCAGGTTTCAAACGCGCCTTTTTCTCTTTGCGTTATTCGCAAACACACTGTACAGAATAACGCAGCCATGTAAACTAACCTTTACGCTACACGAATGGCTCTGAAAAAAGCTTTCCTCCTTCGTGGGCGTGGATTTTTGTTCTTACTCCTGGATTGTTGAAATATGAGCATCACCATAGAAAAAGCAGTCATACGGCAATGTATACTGTTTCCTGAATGAGTTGCGACTCTAACGCAATGAAATTGTGAACAAATGTTAATCCCTACTTAAGTACCCACTTCTAGAGCTGTAGCTCGTGAACAGCGTAGCGTAAACCGATTTTGGTGCCAACAGACGAAGCGGATGAACTTTATTTATTTTCTCAGCCTTCCAATATTTTGTTTCGGAAGTACTCGACGGCTCAAAGAGCAAAAGTATCACAAACACCCAAACCACGGTAATAGTAATTTACTAGGCCTAGGTTAAAATGAGTATTTCAACATTATTGGTGTATACTATTATTTGGTGGGAAAAACAACTGACGCTGAAACCGCATGATCCAGAATTTACCTACGTGCTGATCCAGTGGAAAACTATAACAAGCTAACAGTAGTGGTGCCAGAAAGCACATATATAAAGCATAATCGACAGAAACTATGAAATTGGGTAATCACCTTTCCCCCAAAGTTGACAAAGCTAATCTGAAAATTTAAATAACTACCCAGATTTACCCCCAAAACATCCTTCTTGACCAGATTTTACTATTTTCCCCTTAGTCAACTTATCTTAAAACACCAAAGGCGGGACCATTGGGCGCATGATAACTCCTATGGGAAATCTCAGGTTGAATTCCCCAGAAGTCAATTTCATGGCATTTTCCCTGTCTCAATAATTTCCACAAACCCCCACTTTTTCATGAAAATGAAGCGCCAAATATCACATTTCCAACCCCATTGATGCTCCCACATCGTAAAAGCCAGTCTTCAACTCATTTTTCAGAAGTTTTTAAAATGTGATATGTTCCAAAAACACCAAAGGGCCCTTTGGTGGCTTACAATCCTTAGGGGCCGTCCATAAATATCGATATCACTTTTTTGGGATTTTTGACCCCCCCGTACCCCCTAAATATGCAGTGATATCATCCTGACCCCCCCT
>WJFA01002409.1:0-16099 GCA_009870155.1 Pseudobourletiella spinata | reverse complement strand
GAAGACATAAGGAAGGACGGCCAAAGTGGAATTTTTAGTCAGAAAGAGGCAGTGTGTTGTGAATGCTAATAGCTACATCGACTGCATGTCGATGCGGGAGTTTTCTGCTGGCCCTAATTAATAGTTTGTGACCCTTACATTTAACCGGATATATGTGCATATTGTGTAAAACATTAATCAGGTAAAAATGTTTATATCTTGAGCTTGAGAGTTTCTGGATTATTTTAGTTGCGGGTTTCCTCGTTTACTCACTGGCGACATTCCTGTGATTAGTTGTATTTTCACTTTTTTGCTGGGATAACTAGATGGAGAATTACTTGCATATGTAACTGTCATAAATAGTAAGATTTAATTTAATGCTACGAAATTAGGCATAAGTTCTTAATGGATGCCCAGTTGTGATATTAGGTAGTACAGTAGATATAGTAGATACTAATGACTAATGAGTAATGAGGTAGGTCACTATTTATCCTCTGTTTTCCCAAAGGATGATATTGCTAGAGGTGATATGAATCAAAGAGGAAAGTTCGGTTGAAATTATTGCTGCAATGCAACAGTAACAGCTATTTCTAGCTTGCTATAAATCTTTAGCTGGAATCCAGTGAGATTTCGTGTTTTGGATTTCTTGGAGTTTTTGATATGAATTGAATTGATTTTGTTGTGACTTATTTAATTTGGCCTGTCCTAACTTGAGAATATTCATCTTTCCAGTGTATTCATTCGTAACAAGATAGACTGAGTGCCGAGACGGAAGCCAAAAGATGTTTAAAACTATGTGGGGTTTGGCAAAATCATCGAATCCAAGCGGGGTCCGGTCCAAAGAATCTCTTATCGAGGATGTCCACAAAGAGGTTCGCTCAGCTGCACCAGGAGCCCGACTAACACCTCATTTGCGTAATAATTTGGAGAGACTGGAAAAGGCAGAGAGGAAAGAAATCGTGTCAACTTTAGACGGAGGTGGAGGACCGATGGAAGGATGCGCTCCGCTCTTCATTGCTTGCAAAAAAGGGAATTTAGAGATCGTGGAATATTTAATTGAGGTCTGTGATGCGGATGTTGAACAAAAAGGGATTTATGAAGTGATCGATGATAAAACAGCTCATCGCGTCAGCCCGCTGTGGTGTGCAGCAGTTGCTGGGAAGCTAAACATAGTCAAGTGCCTGGTGAAGCACGGGGCTAATGTTAATAGTGTGAGCGACACAGGGTAAGCATTCGAATGGATTCAGATTGATTTATAGTTTGGTGCAATTGAATTCTACTGAGAACTTGAAGAGTGATTGGAGGAATAATATAAATCTTCTAAAAAATGTGTTATAAATATCAAGTTTGAGTCGTCTTCACCTCCTTTCGTAATTGCCAAAATGAATCCGGGCTTGAGTTCCGCAGTTGTGTATTTTACTGTAGTCAAGTGGAACTACATTAAATTGGAGCGATTCGTGTGGCCCCATTTGCAGACCTGACCCGCAATATCGTGAACCTTTTCGTAATGAACTGCATCCAACTTTTAAGTTCTGAATAGAATCTCGTCAGGAAACTATATGCTGTTGCGGAAGTGTTCAGTTATGATATTGATAATCTCCCAACGTTACGGGTCCTATTTTGTGAATTAATGTATTTTGCGCTCTATTTTTTATAGATCTACACCCGTCAGATCAGCATGTTTCATGACTAACAACGAAGTAGTTCAGTACTTGGTCGAGCACGCCGGAGCAGATATTCAACTCCCCAACTACAATGGTAAGGAAAATAGCCAAACTTGCGAATTAGATATGAAGGATGAACGCTTAAGGCGTATCTAAATTCTAAAGTAGTGAAGGCAACCTTACACCATGAGTCGGTGAAAGAATTATGTAGATCTTTCAGATCCACAAGGGCAAAATTCTTATTTGCGAATTAGATATGAAGGATGAACGCTTAAGGCGTATCTAAATTCTAAAGTAGTGAAGGCAACCTTACACCATGAGTCGGTGAAAGAATTATGTAGATCTTTCAGATCCACAAGGGAAAAATTCTTATCTTAAGTAACTCACAATTGGAATTCGATTGTACGTCCTTTAGGCTCTCAAATTCAGGACAAATATACTAGGAATGAACGGTACAGTAATTCATGCTTCCAACTTATGATTGAACGATGTTTGTATCTTAGGTGGCACCTGCCTGATAAATTCGGTACAAAGCTCCCAGCTGTGTGATTACTTACTATCGCATTAGGAATGAACGGTACAGTAATTCATGCTTCCAACTTATGATTGAACGATGTTTGTATCTTAGGTGGCACCTGCCTGATAAATTCGGTACAAAGCTCCCAGCTGTGTGATTATTTACTATCGCATGGTGCAAAGGTTAATTCACAAGATATACAATTGAAAACTGCTCTACACTACGCCATTCAGGAACATCGCTTCGAAACTACAAAACTACTTCTGGCCAATGGTGCAGATCCATTTCTACGGAATCGTTACGGAGATGATGCCCTGCAGACATCATGCCTTAAAGGCGCCATACTAATTTTCAATTTTTTGCTGGAAAATATCCCATCCTACACTGCCGAACGGCGAGCTGAAATGCACGAGCTAATGGGCTCAACTTTCCTCGACGAACATCATGACATTCAGATGGCTTTGCATTTTTGGAGAAAAGCCATTGAAATTCGATCAAATTCTAGTAGGAAAATCATCATACCAAAGCAGCCACTAGGATATACACCTCTGTATGCAAGAATTAAGAATCAAGATGGTATGTTCAATAATAAGCATCAGTGTAGAGCATACAAAAGAGCGCAGAATGTTTGTCTAATGCTGCAGTGAACACGTGATTTTCAGGTATCGATATCGAGGTGAAAGAATTCATTACGAGGGATGATCTAGATGCAATCTCAACAGACTTAGACCAGATCCGGATAAACAGCTTATTGATCGCAGAGAGAATCCTTATAAAGAGTCACAAAGACGTCATCTTTCGTATTATGTACCGCGGAGCTGCCTATGCGGACTCATCTCAATATCTATTCTGCATTAGGCTCTGGAGATATGCACTTCAGTTGAGAATTCAAAAAGACTCACTATTGTACGCTGACACCTGCTTCACGGCACTGGCATTGGTAAGATACTTGCCTTATTCCGTGTTGTCCTGTCTTCTTGCTTATTTTGGGTGCTCATTCCATGTTCCCTCCATGCGTATCGATAAATTTAACTTCGCTGTTGTTTCGTACTTTGAGATTTAGAACGTGTGTTGTGAGCGTTTTTCGTGGTTTGATTACTTCTTTTCTTATTCCTTGAGAAGTTATGAATTCTGTTGGGAGAGGCTCAGGCGTTATTCTCCTTGTTTTCAGATCCGGTTATATCTCGACTTAGATGCTAATAGAGAGCTTAATCGAGAATCCCTTTTCTATCCCTTGCAAGTGGAAGACTTGCTTGGGACATTTCGACTTTTAGTTGAGCATCTACCTCCATGTGCCAGTTTGGTGAAAATTAAACCAGTCTTCAAGAGGCAGCAAGAAAGTTTCGACAGGTACTCTAAAGAGCTATTTTCTTGAAAATGTGTACAGCATTTTTGCAGGTGTTCTGGTTCAAACACAGTGAGTTCTTTAACTTTGCAGAGGTATTCGATGCTGCACCCATTTAATTTATTTACTCCAGAAAGCTGCGAAGACGGCAGAACAGACTGTTGAATTTAAAAAGGTAATTATACATGCATCATGACTTTGATATTCATAATTATTGAATTTTTTAACCGTGGCGACTTTGCTAATTCTTACAGTTGACTGAAACATTGGTGACATGTGACCTTAGGATGTGTAGCAATGGGGATACACTACTGCACCAGGCAGTCAGTGCACATAACGTTGTTAGAAGTCATTTTTTCGTGGATGATCACCAGGTTTGTGAATTACTGTATCAATACCCATACGGTTTTCGGTTGTCCGTATTTTGCACTTGTACTATTTCTTGTAATTATATTTTTGTATGCTACAATTTCCTCGGTTGATTATAACTCACAGCACAACTGTTGTACTGAATCTTCCTACTAAATGGTTTAGAGTGGAAGTTGTTCTTGTAAAATAATCAACAATACTGAATCATTTTTATAAAATATTGTATAGGTTTGCGTATTTCCCTCCGTTGATGCCGCCAGATTCTTGCTGGATTGTGGATCTGATGTGAATGCTACGAATCACAACCGACAAACTCCACTGCATTATGTTGCCCCTAAGGAAACGTTTAACCTTCAGGTTAGTGTGTGCTATACGGGGGTGAATGTAAAATTGAGGGCATTTTTTATGAAAATCTTTATTTCGTCAATAATTTACTCTCGTTTACAATTAATGGTACGTGTAAGTTATTTTCACTGACGTTGGATTTAGATCGTGGACCTGCTTCTGGAGAATGGGGCTCATGCAGATCAACTGGACAATCAGAATCATAGTGCGCTGGAAATTTTGCAGTCTCGTGCTCGCTGGTTTGAGTTTTCTCCTCTCCAGCACATAACGCTTAAGTGTATCGCTTCTAGGGCTGTTTGCCTCATGGGAATGACCTTCAGTCCCGGAGATCTACCACGAGAACTTGAAAAATTTGTGGAACTTCATCGACCAACGACACTAGATGATGTGCAAGGAGGCTCATCAGGGACAAATTTGAACAAAAGCAGTAGTAGCAAATTGAGCAAACAAGTTCGAGCTAATCATTAGATGATAATAATTAGATGTTTTGGGAGTTTTCTATACAATAGCTCTGTAACACTGTTTCCTACACCAAAGGTGAAGGAAACATGAAATGTATTATTACTGTACTGTATTCCTCCAAGAATGTAGGTCGGTCACGCGTAGAACAAATCGAAAATACTGGAGTCAGAATTTTATTGACTTTTGGCTCGCGGTAATTACGTTTTAAAGAAATCATGTAATAAGACTTGTCACAGAACTGTAAAAATAATGTAGGAATCAAATTTGGAATCGTGTAACGGCGTTTCAACAGGAGTCTGATATTTGTGTATGAAGAATAACCTCTCCATGCATATAGTAAACCCTTAAATAATTTTTAGCTCGCATCAATTCCCGTACAATCCATTCGTGTAAAAGCGCTAGCCCCCGTCCGCTACCTTATTTTCCCGTCGACGTTTGAATACGAAATGATATTTTTAAAGAAAATGAAGCATAACATAGGTTGTTTCATGTGTACATTTTTTAGTACCTGATGCTATAATATCTTCACCTTGTTTGTAATGGCAGTGTGAGCAGTGAGGCCCTATTGTGATTGAACTTAATCCTGTCGGAAGATGAAAATTTTCCTGAGTTTCGGAAACAATAGAGCTTGGCCCTTGAATAAGTCCACCTCGGATAATTAATAGAAAATCTATACCGGGTCATAAAATTGCAATTTTGGTCCACCGTGAACATGGATGAACCTCATATCTCATCCCAAAAATAATTAAAATTACTCAATCAAGTACGTTTTATAAATCATCAGAATTTTTCTAAAATTGTAAAAAATGCTCATTTTTTCTAAAGTTTTTATTTCCTTGTCATTTAATTTCTATCATTGTTATTCCATCCACCTGTAACAGCACTTGAATGAGAAAGTGGGTGGAGATAAGCTCTATGGCTCCGCACTTCAAAAATAGAGACAAAAGTGGTTCCACAAGAGGCCCGTCTTAAATTGGGTCTTTATCACTTACGTCTTGCTTGTACCTGTCTTGTTTAATTTGTAAAAATTAAATTATTCATTATGATAGTAGTGCATTGCAAATTAATGTCTGAAATCATAAGGGAAAGCAGTTCGCTGAACCATTACCGATCAAGCGCTTACTAATTGCTACGTTAGTAATCCCATAATCCCATTTATAGTGAATTGATTTCATTGTTTTCTAGAATTCTATGGTGATAAATCTTGAGGTTTTGAATTTCTGACAAAACAGCAGACATGGAACAATGGAACGCCAAATTTCGGTTTTTTAAGTTTCATTCCCTTGTCTGATAGTTGCAGAATATTATTTCAATTTCTTCAAAGTGCATTCACTCAATGTAAACAACTACCGTTTGTAAAACAGAAATCTCCAAAAATTTGATCGAAATCTGAAATCTCATCAATCTGAATGAATCTCACAATAGATAAAAAATGTTGATCAAGATTGTGGCAGAAGAGTTGAATGAAAGACTTTTTTATGGCTCAGCGTGCGGTAAATAGTAATGTGTTCGAATATTATAATAAGTAGGCAGAAATTACGATTCACCGTCATATATTAATTCTAAATTAGTATAAATAAATTTTCAGAAAATTGAAGTTTAATATGAAAAATAAGCCGTACACAGTGAATAATTTGAAAGCGATATAAAAAATACAAAAAATATTTATTTGCGTTTTCTCTAACCATATTTCTTTAGTACTTCCAGAACTAGTATGTTTCAAACATTCTTCACTACGAAAAGAGTTCTAGATGCAATAATACTATTCACTGATACTCTATGAAAAACGGCTACGACAAATTCATTGATAACTTATATCCTGTTTTCATCTGTTGATGAATAATCAAGAAAGATAATAAAAAGACTTCGATCTTCGAAATAAATGGCGCAAGTAAAAATTAAGAAAAAGGTTACAGTTTGTGTTGACAAATTTCAGGGTCAACTTAAAATTAAGACAATACGGGAATCTTCTGGTCACAAGCTTATAATATTCACCTGTTAATTAGATTCAATCTAACATACTTTCAGGAAATTGATTCCTAGATACACCATACATCATGAATATGAGAACATATAATGACAATGGACCAGAGGCCTATTCCAGGACCCGCAATTATTGCCGATGGAATTATGGGTTCAATCATCAGCTCGCGAAACGCAAGATTATGACAAGGCATCATCTATACCATAATGAACCTACTGTAAACAAAATTTCAACGTCTTCGGAATTTCTAGTGAAACCCTAGTATTAAGCCATAAGTTTTTTTTTCACATTCATAAATTCAGTTTTAAAAAAACCTGGAAACCAACTTCCCGTAGTTTTTGGTTCGATTTCTACTCTTCAGTTCCACCTCGTATTTCAAGATCTGCAGGCTTTATGGCTATTACAATAAATTTTAGAAGAAAATAATAAATTAATCCTGGAATTTTCCAGTTCTTGTGTTACACAGTGTAACCCTAGTGGAAAACAGCGCTCCTAATCTCATCACATGCATTTCGCAATTCTTGGAACTCACAAGTCACAAAGCATACATACTATATTTGAATGGCAATATACCATGCCAAGCGCATGTAGACAATTACGACGACGTTAGTAGTTAATCTAGACAATTGCAGTTGGACCTGAAAATCTGACAATGAGAAAATTATTGGACGAACTATTGCAAACTTGCCCAGGAACTGCTTGATCGCCTTTTCATTACAATGTCATAATTCCCAACCTCTTAAGGTTAAACTTAAGAAAACCATTACCAAAATGTAAAATTGAAATTATTTGAACGTTCGTAATCAACAGTGCTAAATACCCCAAAATCACGTCTGTTTCGCATAAAAAGTTTTTTAGCAGCTCGCCACCCCAAAACCCTTGAAGAGAAGGAGGGAATCTTTGAAGTCATTTCATGAGTCTAGTTGAGGCGACAAGGTCTCCTCCAACTGTTATGCGTCATACATATTGATAGAGAAGAATATTGTAAAAAAGGTATGAATTTAAAAACAGTTCAGGTGTAGGATAAAATATTTGGAACTTGAATTTTAATTGCATGTTTTGTTTATTTTACTGTGTAGGTTTCTATATTTGGTAGTTGGACACGTTATTTGTTTCACTGCCGAAGCTGTGGTGTACGGGGATCTTTAAAATTTGAAAACAGGTCACTAAGAGTGTTGAAGTTCCACTCCGGAAGACCCTCACACACCTGGTTTACTGGATCATAAAATCGTTATGCCATATTATTCCAATTGAAGGTAGTTGGACCAGAGCGACCGTAAGTGCACATAGAGTCATTTGTTGTATTTGTTTTTTTCATCCTGTTTTTTCCCGTTGTTAGCTCAGAGTTTCAGCAGGAATTTGACGTGAATAATGTCTAAAATGCGTCCATCAGTTATCTATTTGACTGAGAAAACTTGCAAATCTTGTAACGCAAAGCGGTGCCGCCGGCAATAGCAAGCACAGGCAATAGCAGTATCCATTATTTTCAGTGATTGCTGTGGCATTTTGTTAATGGAAAGATCGAACGATTTGATCAATGAGTATACTACGTAAATTATCCTACATTTCTGGATTTAGTGTTAGTCCTTCGTTGTCCCATAATTATCTAGCATTGAATATGGTTCTGTGAACCCCCTGCTCCGTAAACAATTTCAATCATTCGTTTCAGTGCAGGTTGTTGTAATTGTATGTCTACTTATAGTCTTTATTTCATCTAGTGGTCGTGGTTTAAATCATTCAATTCTTGGCAAATTTTCACAGGCAGTAGGATTTTTGCCGTGGCCTGGAGGGGCTTGCATTTGAGAAAGTTAAAAAATAAATTTTGGAGATCCCGCAAAGTGATGAGACGTAGTACTGACACTGATTCGCTTTTGATCGTACACTTACCATTGAGATTGCTTTTCGTAGCTTCCGTTACTCTCTAGATTCTTTCCATTAGTTTGCTTGTGTTGTGATGTATTTATTGATTTATTAGTGGGGATGATATGTTCATATTTTGTTTGGAATGAGGTGAACGTGGTGTGAAAAATCTTGACCTTGATGTTGCCATTTTTTTAGGTGTGGTCGTTCGTCTTCGAGACTTAGCCATGAGTAAACGTGGGAAAGTTACAACGCGGGCAGTAAGCCCCGACATAGTGTCCTTATCCTCCGTGAAAAAAGTAGCAAAAGGAAAGCCAAAAAATGGGAAAGCGGGACAATTGGAGGAAGGCCGGGAGGAGTCGTTGGTAGTTAATAATGTAAGATAAACTTCCCTTTTCAATGCTTTATACATTTTTGACAATGTGGTTTATCGGTTCAAAATTTAGTTATAACAATGCAATGCTTTAGAAACAGTTGACGTGGATTCTACAGGTTCTTCTGCACGTGCTCAGAGTAGTAATGTTGAAAATAAGAGATATAGTATTCCAGAATATAGTAGGTGTAGTGTATTGTTCGATTACCATATCTCCGACGTGCCGAGAGCCGTTTTCACACAAGTGCTTTTCCATGTGAACAAAACCATATTGATTGAATTGTTTTTTTACCAGGTGGTAGATTGCATCACCACGGAGCAAAATCCAAACGAGTCTGTCTTGGACATTACCAAAGCAGTCGAAATGGAAGTTGTAAAAAAGAAACGAGGGCGGCCCAAGAAGGTCGTCCAGAGTGAACCAAATTTATTATCACCGGACATCAACCCCCGTACGAGCAATTCTGTTACTGTGAAAAGAATACCAAAAAAACGTCAGGCAAAGCGGAAGCTTGTTGAAGAAGCCCCAGAATCTGTTCCAAGTGGTGTTGGAGAAGCGATTGCGTTAGCACCATCACCGGAAGTTCCCTTAGGAATGGACGATGTCAGTTTCGAGTTACCATTTGTAACATCTGTGGATGCGGATCGGGAAGAGAAGGTTCATTCACCGGATGTTGCTCCTGAACCACATGTACGTGAAACAGTCATGACTGCTTTAGCAAGCGATACCGTGCAGGAGTCCTCTTCACCGAATGCAGCAGATTTTGACAGGACAGTACCTTTCATTGTTGAACCTATTCAGCCCAGTTCCTTTTTTGGAGGGACAGATATATTTGAGCAGAAGTACAAACCTGGATTTATACCCGGTCTAGATGTGGAATTCTCTGATGATCATAATAGTAGTAAAGCAGATGGTAATAATATAAGTTTTGGCTCCGTTATGGCGAAGAAAATAATGAGTATTGAAAAACCTCTGAAGACTCCCGAAGATGATTTCAAAGCTGAAGAGAGGCTAGAGAAAATAGAAGGTATATTTTCTACATGACGTTACTGATTGCCGTTTCCTCCCAATATGGGAATGAGTATATAATGAAGTTTGTTTTTGTTGATGGTGTGTATATTATGGTATTAAACATTGTTGTTGCAGATGCGGAAAACAAAATTCGAAGAAGTTCCCGAATAAAATCCTTGGAGGAGTCCCGAGGTCCACGAAAAAGGCGTGAAGTGGTTTTCTCTGGTGTCGAGTCGGCATCATCTAGTAGGAGCCAATCAGTAGCTGGAGATGAAGATTCGAATTCAAGTAGTTCTCTGAGTTTATCGGTGGATGCTCAACTTCCCGCTGTAGATGATGGCGATGACTCCAATCGAAGTCAGTCAGATCTGTCAGCTCTCGGTCTGAGCAGTACCACCCTATCTTTTATCAATATTTTAAATCCATCTTTAAATCCATCGTCCAACGGATGCTCGAAACCTTTAAAAGTTAAATCGCGGTGGAGGTACTCCCTTGATGCTGAGTCATTGAAATCTTCCGAATCGTCTGTGGATTCCAGCTCGATATTACCTTCTCGAGAGCCACTGGTTGATACGAGTAACGTTAGCTCCATGCTCACAGCAGTTAATTTCCGACCCGTATCACCTCCACTAGGTCCTAATATGGTGAAGAAATCTGGCTTTATAGTTTACGACTCCACGGATGACGAGCTGGTGGAGAAGCTTAAGAAATTTGAAGGGATAGAGGAGAGTATATTTTTTACGGAGAGAAAAGTTAGTAAGGAAAGTAAACACATGGTCTGTGACTGTTTTCTCGCCAAAGAGGATATACTACGAGGAGATATAGGATGTAATGAAGATTGTTTGAATCGGCTACTCATGGTTGAATGGTAAGTGATAATTAATTAGCTAATTACATGAATTTTTATTCTTTACTACTTGGATCTTGAAGTAAATTGCCTCATTCGAATTTCCAGCGGCTCCAGATGTCCCACTGGTGATCGGTGTACCAACAGGAAGTTTCAACGTGAAAGAGTACTCTAAGCTCGAGGTTTTTAAGACGGAGAAAAAAGGGCATGGCCTGAGGACTTTAGTTCCTGTTCCAGCGTGAGTGATTCTCCTACGAAATGTGCTTATTCGTTATCGTCCGTACTAAATTGAGTACCTTACTTCAAGTCTAAAACAAATGAATTTGAACCGTTTTCAGTGGAGGCTTCGTGATTGAGTATGTAGGGGAAGTATTGAGTCCCAGGGGATTTGCACAGCGGACGAAGGAATATTGCGAAGGAGAAACAGGAACATTTCTACTTTATGGCTTTGAGGTCAGATACCATAATTGATGCGACGCAGAAAGGGAATTGCTCTCGATTCATTAATCACAGCTGCGATCCGAATTGTGAAACACAGAAGGTATGATGATTGGAAATTGTCTTGAAATTTCCTTGCTATTTCATGGCATCATACCAGAGATTTACAATAATAATACGGTTGTGCTCGCAGTGGACTGTCAATGGGGAACTCCGTATTGGATTTTTCGCTCAGCGTGATTTAGAGGCTGGGGAGGAGATAACGTTCGATTATCAGTTTCAGCGCTATGGGTATGTGAATTAGGAGTGACACTGGTGCAGGATCAGACGAGCATCAATAATTTAATGTTTCTCTTGTGGCACAGGAAAAAGGCGCAGAAGTGCTTCTGCATGTCAGAGAAATGTCGTGGGTGGATTGGAGGGGAGGAAGAAGAGCTGGAGGAGGATGATGGGGAAAACAAGGAGCCTGAAACTGTGGATGATTTTGATTTGGAAGTAGAGGAGAGGAAGCCGAGGGTGAAAACTCAGCGAAGGAAGAAGAAGCGGCAGACTTCGGCAGTCAATGAATTCGGTGATAGGTTCAATGAGGAGCTAGCCATGCTGGAACGAACAGGCTTGAAGAATCGAAATCATACGCTCGCACTTTGTCGGTTGATGGTACGGGCAGAAGATTGGGATGCGAGGAAAAAATTGTTAACTATTTTAACCACGGGTGACCAGCCATGCCGGCGACTATTCTTGGATTACCATGGCTTACGCCTTCTGCACGGTTGGATGTCCGCTCTCCCACTACCATCATCTAACTCGTCGAGCAATCCAATATCCCAGGATGATGATTATATATTGGTAATCACTAATGTTTGAATCCTCGTTGCTGCGTTGGCATGCACATCAGGTCTAGCGCTAATCTTTGATTTTTTTAACAGTTTTTAAAAGCTCTGGCTTCCCTACCAATTCCAAACAAGACCATGCTAAGTGATAGTCAAGTACTATCTTTGGTTGAAAAATGGTCCGAAGTATCTCCTGTTAGAGAGGTTAAGTCTGAAATCAAACCAGAGTCAAAAGCAGAGGTCCAACTACCATCGGAACCACAAGCAGAGGTTCAACCACCAGAGCCCACCCAGATGGACATTGAGGTCGTTGCAGCGGAAGTTGAAGTCAAAATAGAAGCAGAGGTTGCAAAGGAGGACGCGTGGAGTAGTGAGACTTTGCCTAACTCCTCCGCCAAGGATAGTGAAACCGTGATGTTGGCGGATTCGGTGGAGCCGACGACTTCCAAGGAAACTGCAGTGGAGGTGATGGCATCCCTGAAGGAAAGTCCCAACGATGTGCTGGAACACGTGAAGTGGGAATTTGTGGAGGGTGCGAAGCGTCTATTGCAAGATTGGGCGGACCTTAAGGAAGTTTTTCGAATCCCGAAGAAGGAACGGGTAGAGCAAATGAAGGAGCACGAGCGTGAGGCTGACAAAGGCGTCATTGCCCCTCCTCCAAAAGAGTCAGCTTATGATAGGGATGGGTATGTTCCGTATGAATTAGCCATTGAAAAGAAGGACATGATCACATGAGAAATGAAATTATCTTTGGAATTATCACAGTCGGAGCAAACCAAGCCGAAAGGGAGATCGACGAGTACCGACGTTGGATTCTTACTTACCGTACCACCGGTCCATGCGGGAGTATGCTAGCCAGTATTCAAACTTATCCAAGGAGGAACGTCGGCTCATGTTTGCCCAGCAGGTTGCTGAGAGGGAAAAGGAAGAGGCGAAGCAGAGGGAGATGCAAGACAATATGGTCGTGTTGCATCAGGAAAGGTGCAAGCTGGTGAACTTGGACCCTGCCACAACTCCCATTGTCGATCCAAGTGGCGTGTACTACTTGGACCCAACTACGATTTCTTGGAAGGAAATCAATCCAGAAGGTAACCCTTCGAATCCGGCAGAATGTATATATGTCAGTGCTCAAGTCCTTGTTCATCGCACCCTGAATACATCTCGTTACCTCTGATTGTATTTTTACAGATCCACTAATTCCGCCTGAGCTCTTGATTTTGATTCACGGTGCCATATTTCCCTCGGCTCAGATACCCATTCATGGTCTCCCTGTTCCTGTGATTCCTGCGGAGGAGCCTGCGGAAACTTCGTTCCCCCCGTGGCCGGAGGGTTTCCCTCCCCCTCCTCCGCTTCCCCCACCGAAACTGCCTTCCGGCTGGCACATCGTTCACGATCCCGATGGTAGATTCTACTATTACCATCAGCAGACCCGGGAGGTGAGGTGGGTCATTCCGTCCCCCGAATCATCTGACATTAGTGACTTGAGTAGCTCTGAGGACTCTTCGGACTCTGAAGATGACGTCACTGTGGACGATGACTCCGTGGATTTAACTGTTTCCGACAATGGTTCCGCCGTCACGGTCGTATCGGAAAGTCTTGAGAAAGGTTCCAAGTCCTTGGAGCGTCAGGAACGGAGGAAACTTTCTGGGCTGGTCCAGGAACGGATCATTAGTGTAAGTTGAGATTTATTAGTAGTTGTTTATGCATTTGCAGTTACGGCATCCCTTCTCCGAATGCCTCCATTTCTCGCAAGTGTTGGACGAGTTCCAGTATCATCATCATCGGTGGATATGTTTGCATATCTGTCAGCTGTCCTTGACTCTGTGCCTCTTTAAGTCACGCGTATGTGGTGGCCATTG
This sequence comes from Pseudobourletiella spinata, assembly GCA_009870155.1. Classification (NCBI taxonomy): domain Eukaryota; kingdom Metazoa; phylum Arthropoda; class Collembola; order Symphypleona; family Bourletiellidae; genus Pseudobourletiella; species Pseudobourletiella spinata. The sequence continues at coordinate 2,218 of WJFA01002409.1, read as the reverse complement.
CTGACTTCGCTGCGGCATGTGGCTCACATTTCATTCATGCATTTGTTTATCACTGCTGTTGCGCAGCCCGGACGATAATATTGCTTACCTCAAATCTTGACCGTGCGTTTGTTTGAGTCCATTCAAACTTGTTGCTTGAGTGACTGGGAAGCAGAAACAACACGTGGATTGAGAGGCTGCTCAAATATTTCACAATCTGTAACCTGTAACCCTATCAGTAGAGTATATGCGTGCGCCCAATCCACCATGTGTTACCTATGTACTTTGTTTTTAAGTGAACATTGATACCCAGAGCTACAGAATTCGCACACAGGCAGACACGATCAGATAGTTGATACAGAGTAGTAGAAATAGGTGCAAATAATTTGAATTTTCCTTTGTGCAGCCGCGAAGTGAGGACGACAAACCTCTACTGAGTCAAAAGGCAATACGAGCTCGGAAACTTGAGCTAATGGCAGAGAAACATGGCCTCTACACTGATGATGCTGAAGAGGACGTCATGCGTGAATTTTCTAGCATGACGGACTCCTTTGCGGAAAGGCAGGATTTGGAAAACGGGGACACCATGGAAGTTCTACTTGACAGTGATGGCGTGGTAACGAGCCCTGTGGAAAAGAAGCGGAAAATTGTGACCCATGACGAGGCTGGTGTCATTGGTGATGGGGTTGGAGCGGACTTGACGCGTTTCGGACAATTCGGCATGTACTATAGCCTCGGCTGAGTCCACGTCGAGTATCGTAGCGAGTGAGAGTCGGAACGATACCATTATTACTAGTCCAGGTTCTGAGGTATCCTCCGATCCGATACGCTGTCCAAGTAGTGTCACAAAATCTGGCCCAAGTAAGCCGAGTAATGAGAAAAAGCGTCCGCACAAGAAGAATAAATCTTCGAGCAAAAAATCCGTGGACAAAGTTGATCTCGCAAAGCGATTGAAGGAGAAAAAATCGTCCGAGGAGTACTTCAGGAATCAAATTGCGAATGTCATAGTGCAAAATCTTAACCCATACAGGAAAGCGGATTGTAAGAATGGTCGGATCACATCCACGGAGGACTTCAAGCATTTAGCACGGAAGGTGAGGACTATAAACAAGTTGTTTGTTAATCATGAGATCGCGAATCGTCCTTTTGCTGATTGCGGATGTTGTTTTCCTGTTTACAGTTAACTCACATGGTAACTACGAAGGAGGTGAAGCATTGTAAGAATGCCAAGACTTTGGTTGTGAACGACAGTGTGCGACATAAGACTAAAGAGTTTGTGAAGAAGTACATGGGGAAATTTGCTGGGCGGACTTATTGTCCATCACCACAAGAAAACTTGAATTAACATGTCGTCAGAATATACTTCATGTAGAGGTCTTGGAGCAAAAAAATGTCATGGAACTCGGTCTTTTGAACTTGGAAAAAGTGACTGCAGTTGCTACTTGCTGAGACGAACGTCGTCTGTTCGAAATTGGTCCGGAAGAGACAGTGTTGAGTTTGAACCTTCAGAGATTTGAGGGTGTCAGTAAAAAATGCGTTGGAGCAGGAGCGTTGAATCAGCGGGAAGAGCTGAATTATGCATCTCATCAATTTGTTTCTAAGGTCCAGTCCCCAGTTTTCGCATGGGGATATCGTGAAATTCAAATTGACATCACATCCGCTGAAGATTTTTAAAAGCTTTGTTATCTATTCTATGTCATCGCGTGAAAACTTTGGTTTTGAGTAATAAATTTTTTTCACATTATTGTAATAGTTCTGCCGATAACTTCTTGTTACTGCCTGACCGAATTTTGGAGAGAAATCATGAAGTGTCTGGACACGAGATGATGTTGTTAGGTTAAGTGTAGTAGTAGTATGTTGGAAAACGAAAATGAGGGATCTGGGGAATTTATTATATTATGCTAACTTTTAACCGTCTGGTACCATTGTTGAAAGCATGTTTTGAATTTCTCTCAAATTCGAGGAAACTATCCATAATCTCGATGTTGTTGCCATCATAGCTTCTTCATGTGAGCAGGATTTTGAACTAGATTAATAGACCGAGTATCACGGAAACTTTGAGTGAGACTCGGAACAGCCATTGGCTAAGCACCACGCATGGATACATCTTTTTTGGACAGCAGGAAGTCCTCATCTCAGATTAGCATGCCTTCGTATACTAGGACTATTTTTCCTATAGAACTGTGTTCATGGGACAAATTGGGTGTGTTCGTATTCTTGTTTCTTGAATTTTGCAAGT
>WJFA01002408.1:0-16099 GCA_009870155.1 Pseudobourletiella spinata | reverse complement strand
CTATCACTTCGTCTAGTGTCGACGGCCGGACTGTAACTTCGGCTCCTCGACCTGTTCCTCCTGTTACTGAGACGTGAGTCGTCCACAGGATCACTTCGCTCTTCCAACATTGCACTCATTTTTCAAGTTTTTTATAACTTCTGAAGTGAGAACATTGATGCACAATCTTCTTATGAACTAATGTAGATTCACAAAGGTGTGTTTCAGTCAAATAGTTTAAACTTTGTGTATTTTATGTGATTTTCAAAGAAAAAAATTAATCTCACTTTATTTCGTGCACCAGTAATTAAAAGTCTAATTAAATTAAAATGAGGAATCACTTGAAATTGTACAGCCTTTGATATCGTTGGATGGATTCTAAAATTTCAAATTTCCCGCGCGTACGTGTACGCAACCAAGGTTGTCTTGCCTTGTCATGTGATAGTAAAGATTTACTCAATCCTACAATGTCTCCTTCTTCAGGCGCTCAATTTTTTAGAATTCCTGATGTTGAAGAAATGCGACTTCCGACGAGAAGAACGAAAATGTCTGAAAACGACTTTTATTGAGAATTAGCAATATTTAGAAACTACAGCTATAATAAATTCTAGAATAACGCTTTTGAGAATCATTACGTGTACAAAAACCTGACGGCGATGGCATCCAGTCACATATAATTATTTAGACTAAAATCTCAACACGAATACAGAGGACCGCCGCTTTTATCGTATCCTCAGTAAATTAGACTATAAAAATCTATGAGAGAAAAACAATGAGAACATACATGTATTTGTTACTTATCAATCCATTTCACCACGAAAAATATCACTTATGCAATCTCATATTAGCATACGGCTTGCTTACAAATATTTAGGTCCTCGGCCTATGATTCTACGGGTACAGGATAAGAAAACAATCATTCAGCGACAAGAATCGTGGCAAGAGCTTCGACCACTTGCTCTATTACTTTTCACTCAGCCACAATACTTGCATCAACAAGTCTTTGGATCCTCTCCGTTAAGGACAAATGATGCACTCAAACGAATTTTCACAAATTGCGATCGTAGTTGACAAATGATTTGAGAATCATTGGCAGTGGTAGCTGCGAGATCTTACTACGCATTGTCACAGTGAGCGGATGGGTAATCTCCGGTAATGGCTCATCCACATACTCCTCACTCAAGTCAGTGGAGGGACTGGGTGGTGAAGGAGCGGACATTGGCCCAACATGCATGACATGAACATGAGTGTCCACCGACTCTATGCTATCACCCGAATCGGAATTGTCCGCACCTACAGGTACATTGAGACGAAACATTCTGGCAACTGGGTGAAGACACCTTCTACCCCGCCTGTCAATATTCATATATCGTCTGTTGCCAGGGCTACCGTCATCCTCATCGGATGAGTAGTCAAGCTCAGCAGGTTCATTGAGCCCTGATGCAGGCCGTTTGTAACGGTGGTGACTGCTTCTTTGCGTATCTGAGCGCTGACTAGACTGAGGGGGTTGTTCGCCAAACGTACTATTTGAGTCGGCTAGAGAGGCCATGGGACCTCTTCTCTCTTTTTCTGCATTTTCTTCCTGGCGACAACTTTGAGTATCAAGGAATTCATCTTCGTCCATCTTTTGATCCAAGTCCTCTTTTTGTCGGCGATGGACAAACTTGTGAGGCGTAGCACCTTCGTCTTCATCAAATGATGAGCTATCATGTTCAGTCTCCCTAGTTGCATTCTGAAAAGTTTGAGCTGAAGAAGCAGTCTTCGCATCTTCCGCAGAGGAGGAATTATTAGGGACCACCTGCTGAGTAAGGTGGGTGGCGGCTCGCTTCCTCAAACTCGAACTGCTTGATGACTGCGGTATTTGACGAGATTCCCCAGTGTCATCATCACTAGATGCAGGGGCTCCTCGTTCAGTTTCGGAACTGTCATCTCCAGAAAAATTTCGACGATCTACCCGGCTCACGTTGCTGCTTTCCCGAGACTCAGCCACGTTCTCCGTTTGATCCAGTGAATTTTCAGTCTCTATGCTGCTTTGTGAATCCATCCTCTCTTCAGCAGGCGATCGCACAGCGTATGTGATTGAAACAATACCAGCACCAGGGCTAAAATCAGAGGTAATTTAGTGATAAGGGAGACCATTTCAATGCTTTATTTTCATCGTGACTTACATGTCTGCGCCATTCAGTGGAGTGAACATGCAGGTTCCTGCAATTCTGCTGTTCCTTTTCTTGGACTTGATCACTGGCACCGGTTTCCCAATGTCTTGATCACTCACAGCACCTCGACAGTTGGTACGAATGCATTCCCGTATGACGGCCCGACACATCTCAGCCAACGTAAGAACATTCCACTCAGCTGAAAATTAATATTTAGTCCATTACTTGCCATTAATTCTAAAATCTTCACGCATCTGAAGAAAAAATCTTACGCAAAGAAACTGAAAGTGGCGTTTGGGATTTGCTCTCAACTAAGGACGCAAAAGACACAGAAAGCAGAGACTGCTCCTCCACCTTCGCTTCCGATACTCGCTTTATCTGGAGTAGGGAATCATTCACAGGCACTACAGCAATTCCACCCACCTGCAGCAAAAACATGATTACATTTGCCATTCTGGGAAATTCCGAATTACATCACAAGTTCATTCGGCGTCTGCAATAAACAGTTTACCAAATACAAGTCGAGCAAACCTTTAGTGAGTCGATGATGGCTTGGAGATGACGTCGAGGACACCCCGCTCCGCAATAAATTCTGTCATACCGGGAAGGACTGGGTAATGCATCGAGCGCATTACCTACGACGAACACTGGTTCACAAAAGTCGAATAAATCCACAGCATAAGAGCTTTTCTTAAATTTCTCCAGTTTGAACCTGCAAAGTAGAAATGAACTCCTTTGCATAAAGACAATCAAATATTGTGTGTGAAAGCGTCTGTTATTTGTCTCACGTGGCATATTCAACGACGTCAATATGAAGCTCAATCCCATGGTTGATTCCCCATTTTCCTAGAATTAGTCCAGCCATCGTGGACAAATAACCCGTTCCAGAGCCGATATTGAGGAAGCTGCACCCAGGCTCCAGTTTCAAATTCTCAAGCACCTCCGAGTATATGCATGGTGCTGACAGGTGCAGATTCCCATGTTTCCAAGCCAAGTCCTTATACGGACTCTGACGATGCGACTTTGTATAGTAAAATGCGCGATCTACAGTACGGAAAATCTTCTCTATTTCTGGTGTCTGCAAAAATTATGTCAATTTAATTTCAATGCAAAAACTGTCATGTCTTCTACACTTCATCGGAATTTACATTCATGATCCACTTACTTTGATGTACTCAGCTTCAAGTAGGTTGTCAACCAGCTCATCATTATTTTCTCCTGAACTAACAGCACCTCCCATTATGAGAAAACTGCTCTTCCGTTTATCCTGTGTAAAGAGAACAGAATTTTCATGCCGAAACCTGACAACTAAAGTAGCCTATAAAACTTGGGAAAAAATGGTATTCAATCCATCACAAACAAACGACCTCCATACAACACGACATCACCAAATCACTTACCACTACCCTCTGAATTACGTACAATCTCGTCCCCAAATGTTCAGACGACTAATTTTACCCGATCACGACAGGAGCGTAATAAAATTGATAATCAAGTTAATTCGGACTCGGGCAAACTACCACGTCCAGCAGCAGGCCAAAATGAATTTCATGTACGCACAAATACTTACTTATGCAAGGGAATTTTGCATACACAGACATATGCATATGCATACGCATTAGCCTCCGAAACCAGGTAACTCGGACTAACAAAACTTAACAATTTTTCTCCTCCAAGTCCAACGTATAATATATACACAGCAGGAGCACGAGCAAGTTTTATTTATTGGCTACGCAGTTGTTTAGCTCCGCTCGGTAGGTACACGACGAGAACTCAACTGGGTTTCGAACGTGATCCACGTTGCCCGTGCGCAGCATCTTCCCAAGTTATTGCATTGCTCCGTGTGGAACGCATATGTGAGCAAGTATTTAGCTATATGAACCAGATCAGTACACTTCATTGCAGGTAATTGCCGGGCTTTGGACTGGAGGCAGTTGTGGATTTTCTGTCGACTTCATTTAATTTTGGCACCTTTCTTTCGGAAAGTACTTATGATTTTCCGCTTCCGATAAAATAATGTGCAATTCATTCCGATTAGTACGTTATGATCTGGAGGGAGACGAGCCTGTAGTGGCAGAAGTTCCAAGAGATACTTGTCCCACGACCCGAAGTGATTTATTAACTTCATTTAAACTTCCAGAGGATTCGGTGGTGAAGCTGAACTTCGAGGGCAAACTCATACCTTGGTCACTGATTGGATGCCTCTCATCTAGTGCTAGTGTGGATATCCAGATTTTTCGACCTCATTCAAAATAGTACGTATAGTAGTGTTGGTTTTTTATCACTGGCGTCAAATGTCACATGAGTCACAACTCATACGGCCAAGTAGAGCAGAGTTTATTAAACTAGAATTTAATATTTGTAACGTTTGCAAGTCCTGATAAGAATAATATTTTGGCCCGATCGAGAGTTAGCAAAAAGAATACATTTCAAAGCCATGACATGCAACTGTACTTTAAAATATTGAAGCTAACGCATGACTACCTTTTACTACCTACTAACCTTTTGGCACTTGACGGCATTAGATACAAGAAGGAAACAATGTTTACCATTCTTTCCCACTTCAAACAATCCACGTTAATAAAGCATTATGCCTTGAAGAGCAAAATCCGTTTTACTGTCAGTGTCAGAGATGTTGTAGCTATTAGCCATTGCAATGGCAAAAGTTGTTATATATGTGGATCCATTTCGTTGTATTTTATCCAGTTAAACCCAAGTACCATGAAGACTTCACTTCTGACGGGTTAATTCGGGAGAAAGTACTCCGATTGGAAAATCGAATAGCGTCGTTAGAAAATTCCATGGACGAGACTACGCTGCAACTGAAAACGGAACGGGATCTTCAGTTGTTGACGAAACAGATTTCATTTCTTGCGAGACGCTTGGAGGAAGCAGACCAAGCAGAATGGATAAAGAAGGAGTGATACACGCATATTGCTATTGCTATTGGTATTGTGTGACGTGATGTAGCTGTATTGTAGCTAAATTTTGAAATGAAAATGAGTTTATTAACTAGAGCTACAATTCCAAGACAACTTGCTTTTGAGCTGTTTACGTAGTTGCGTCGTTCTGGTCGAGGATTTGGATTTGGTTGGATCCATAGTCAGTATTCTTTCCTAGAAAATACTGCAGTGAAACATATTAAAAATACAGCAGCTAATTTGGCCCATGGAAAGCCAGCAGGGCAGAAAACGATTGTCATCCTAAGTAATTAGAGGTGTTAATGGAATAGTATCACATTATCTAGGGGATGGGGAAATCTTGAGTTACAGTGAATGGGATAATTCGTGATCAAAGCTCTCAGTCAGAAGCGAAGGCGTAGTAGATGTCCCTTAGCAGGAATTCATTGATGTAATTAATATCTAAGTCTAAAGAACGGGAAGTTTCTAATTTAAACCCAAATTCACATTCGTTCTATTTATAGAAACAAGGTCCAGATTTACGGAAAGTTGAGCGTGTGGAAATGCCAACTCTAAATGTTTAAGAAAAGTTTGTAAACAGCTATAATTTTTACGGATGCATTTATTTAACGATTTTTATAAGGAAACCGCACAAAGGATTAGGTTTGATTAAATCAATGCTGTATCCGATGGACAAAGGGTTACAAATTCTCCGAACTGAGGGAACCAAACACAGTGTGGAAACTTTCAACTAGTAAGACAAATAACAAGCATACATACGGTGTCGTCATACATGACTCAAATGTGGTATGTTACGTCAACAACAAAAAATGCAAAAAGAATTGCGAATTCATAATACATTCCTGAGGAATGATTCAAAACAAACAGAAGATATACGACATGATTTGGAGTACACGAATCATTAAATAATTACAATAATAATTAATTTAATAAAATTTAAACCAATTCAGATGTGGCCACAATAATTAATCATTCCTCTGATTACTCAATTCCTCCGGGGGTGACGACGACACCAGCAGTGGTGCTCGCGCGAGTTCACCGCCGACCCCCAGGCCGAAATGACTTGGAGCGGAGAAAATATCAAAGATGCTAACATTTTATTTCACAACCATGATGACAAGTTTCCAACGCAAACTTGGAGAGCAGCCCACACAGGAGCAACTACTCACGCAGCATTTCTCTCGGTGTTCAGTATCCCCGGGAACCGGAAGTCCTCGCGTTGTTGGCCGTCCCTCGTCATCTGGCGTTTCTTCGTCAAGTGATTTGCGGATCAAAATCAACCTTTTTAAGTCCTCAGGGTCCTTCACGGGTCTCATCTCAGAATGGCTGGAAAAAAAATCGTTACAGGCATTCAAAATATATCTAAATTATAATTCAATAAAAAATTCCACACGAAATGAATGACTCAGAAATCCTTTCCATACACAGACTTTACACAAAGTCTGGCGAATATAAAATAATAACATAAAATATTAATAATGATACACACCTGGGAGAAGTTCATTCCCTGTGACTGAGAATTTCCAGGATCGAAGAAGTTTCCATTATCATTATTAGTAGGGCGCCTATTGGAAGCACCGAAATGGTCTTGTGACAACATCCTATCCTTGTCAGTGTTCCAGTCCGGCAGGTAGTCATCCGCAAAGTCTTGCTGTGACATCATCCGATTCTGCGACATACCTCCGCCGAACTAAAAATTAAAGTAAATGTATTAGTTTAATTATTTACTACATTTACGAACATTAAATATGCCACGAGATTACTACTGCTAAAACTTACAGAGCCGGGCTGAGTCATCGGCTGACTATTGTAGGGTTGTGAAGCATTCCCATAACCATCATTTTGAGATAATCCGTACTGCATCTGGGATAGCATCGTAGGCTGGCTCGATAGATCATTATTGTAACTTCTACTACCCTGATCACGTCGACTTCCTGGCGGAACATTCGTCTGGCCCAATGGTGGGAACATTAGGTCCGTTCCACTCGAGGTTCCGTGCGCCCTTCTCCGGGGTGGCTGCTGTTGCTGTTGCTGCTGTGCTGGCATTCCAAAGTTTCTGCCCATCTGCTGCTGCTGCGGCGGCTGCCCCATTCCTCCGCCCATGTAACCTGCTTGATTGAAAAAGCGTGGGGGAATGTTGGCCATATTCAAGAACATACCCAGTGGAACTGGGCAATTATTCCCAAAGAGATGTCCTCTCGGATTATTTCCGAATCCCTGCTCATTTGCCATATTCTTGTAGGGGTCAACGGACTCTGGGGGCATGAAATTATTTCTATTGTTGTAGTAGGCCGGCATCGGAGGCACATGTCCATGATTTGTTGTTATTGGGAGCGGGTACAAGGCCTCCCGAGCATCATAAGTATTTGTTTGCATAAAGTGCGCCCCGGGGTTGTTCGTATTGACCATTTTCTTGGGTTTGGGGAACGTCATTGTAGATTCCTTGAGGTTCGTGAGCGGTCCCTCCACCAGCACATGCAAATCCTTGCAGTACTGAATCAAGTGATTCCAGAGCTGATGCTTGGCCAAGAGCTTAGGGTTGCCCACAATGATGATACCATACTTTGCCCTCGTCAGAGCAACATTCAACCGGCGCGGGTCATTCAAGAAACCGATTCCCTGCATTTCATTCGAACGCACGCAAGACAAGATGATAATGTCCTTCTCACGCCCCTGGAAAGCGTCTACACTGGCCACTTCAATTTCGAGGTACAGCTTGGAATTCATGGGGCCCTGACTCTGCATGAACTGGACCAGGTAAGCTCGTTGTCCTTCGTAGGGGGTGATGATCCCAATTTGTTCGGGACGTATCCCAGCCTTCAAGAACCTTGTGGTGACCTTCTCCACATTGGCGGCTTCCGTTCGATTCAAATAGGACGTCCCACTGCCCGAAATCTCTTCCATCCCTTGAGTCACGTAGAACATGAGGGGCTTATCCGGCACGGGCCACGGGAAGTCCAGCACGAGCGTCCTATCCTTCCCTCCCACTCCGTTCTGAAGTGAGCCTTCGTAGAAGAAGTTGGAAGGGAAGCGGGCGAGATCAGGATGCATGCGGTATTGGACTTCGAGCCGGAAAGGCCGGATTCCGAGTACGACCAGTCGTTCAAAGAGCGACTGAGACAGGCCGGCATTCGCTGCTTTTTTGCACATTACCACAGGCCCAAGCTGACAATGATCACCGACTAGAATCAATTGTTTTGCGCCCAGCACAACTGGGACCATGCATTCCGGCTCCGTCGCTTGCATGCTCTCATCGATAAGAACGGACTGGAGCTTGAGTCTGGCCAGGCGGGGATCTCCAGCGGAAATGCACGTGCATGAGATAACATCAGCATTTTCCAGGATCGTTCGCTCCAATTTCCTCTTCAAATTGATGTACCGCTTCTCGTCCGCAACGGACAGCTCCCCTGTCTCATCCTTCAATTGCTGCAGTTTCGCCAACTCCGGACTTGCTTCCTGACTAAGTTTCCGGATCTGATTGTGGAGCGAGAGGAAGGAAATGCTGGATTCAAGGCCCTCTCTTGACTTGGCGCAGAGGCGAACAACTTTGAGTCCGGTTTGGTGAATTTTTGCAGTCAGTTGGTCCACAGCAGTGTTGGATGGGGCGCAAACGAGTATTGGACCTCCGTTTAGCTTGGCCAAGTGGTAGACGATTGAGGCAGAAGTAACCGTTTTCCCAGTCCCCGGTGGCCCTTGAATAAGGGAGAGTGGTCGCTGAAGGGCATGCTTAACTGCCCAAGCCTGTACAGACAAATGAGTATACATGTACATGGTACGCCATTTTACAAGAATTAATTCAGCCAAGATAAATTTATGTTCTCTCATTTATGATTTTCAAGTTTATTCAATGATTACGGCACTTCAAATACTTGACAGGAGACTTACTTGAGATCGATTTAATTCCGGTAAGTTGGCGCCTGAACAATTCTTAGGGGGAGCAATACGGAAACTCGAGTCCTCGATTTCATGGCCCAAAAGCTTGTGGTAGATGTAAGTGGACACGGCTTTTTCATCCACGGAAAATTTGCTCAAGGCTGCAAGCATTCGATCAAACGACGTAGATTTCCATACGAACTCCACTGTAAATTGACTAAAACAGTCAGTGGGGACGTTATGGTTTGACTTGTGCTTCAATTCCATTCCAATTTCCTCCCCAAAGTTGTCGGGGACTTTAATTACATGGCCCACTCCTGTCCACGGCTTGTGTTTATCCCCAATGTACTTGAGTTTGAGTTCATCGCCTTGCATCAATTTCACGTCAGAGTCGACGACAGTGTTGAGCGTGAAATACGCAATGTGGCGTTTGTTCAATCCAATGTCCCAACGAACTTCAATATTTTCGTGAGTGTGACTCTCTTTGAGCTTCTTGTCGTACTCTGCTTCGAGCTTAATAAGCGGGCCGAAGACAGATTCATACTGATACCCATCTTCATATCGCAAGAGAACCTTTTGAGGCTCTTCATCCACGCCTGGCTTCTCCAAGTCCTGGAATGTTGCCTCCGCATTTTCCTTCCACAATTCTTCCAGTTTGACAATTTGACTGTTCGTTATATGGCGTGCTCTCGATGTGTCCTTCTCTGACGGCTGCTTTACAAGCCATGAGATGAATGAACGATCAGCAATCAATGGTTTCCAGGAATCCTGGTCCCTAATTAATTATGAGGATTAATAAATTATACACCTGCAACCCACAGTGACACGTCAGTAATTTCAGTAATTCACTCACCAATTCAAATCCTTAAGTGCGGCTTGAGCAGCACATGGCTGACGGCAAAGGAGAACGACAACGGAATCATTTTTTGCCGGTATAAAACCCAACACAAAGACATTTCTAATTCCACAGGAGTAGCACTCAAGAACAGTTTCTCCAAGAGGGCCGTCCTTATGAAGTGAAACTTCCTGTAAACAAAGGGGCTCTGTGTTAAAAAAACTCACTCAACTGCAACCAAATCAAATGCTGAAATTGACTAAAAATTTACCTTATGCTTAGAACGGACAAGATGATTGATAATATGAGCTCCGGAAGTAGTTCCACGGGAATTGCAAAACCACTTTCGACAAATGTTGCACGAGACCACGCACGATGGCTCATGGATACCGCAATATTTACAAGCATGATCCGGGAGTTTCTGTGAACATTAAATATAGACAACACTTAAACATTAATATTAGCCTGAGAGACCATTTTGAAGATGATAGATAATTATTTTTCATACTTTAAAGATGGTCCCTTCATCGTCATCATCTTCAAACCGAAGCTCCTCAAGGTTCTGATTCAAATCCCCAGGAATAGAATCGTCATCATTCAAATTAAACATGAGAGCCCGGTCATTTGCTATTGCGTTTTCTACTGACAGCGATCGATCTTCACCATTCTGCAAACAAAAAATTTCAAGAAACCTTACGTTTTAAATCCCACATAATCACAACCAAGGAAAAATTATTTCTCAATACAAATATTCTCAATCTAAAATATTCCAAATAGATAATATTCTAAATCTAAAATATTCCAGAACCCATCTCACAGTAGACGTTGATGAACGACGATCCACCGAAGCAAATTCCAGCTGCTTTGATAGTTCACTTAATTCATCTAAGGCACTCGACATGACCGCCGCAGGATTCTGAGCGGAGCTGGGAGGATGCTGGCTTTGTGAGTATTTGAAATCAAATTGGGACTGTGTCGTCGTGCCGAAATCGAAATCTTGAGTCTTCTGAGACGCTTTCGTCTCATTATCGTCGTCATCATCGATAAAGTTTAAACTCGTACTTGCTAGCCCGTAACTCATCTTGGACTCTGTATTTCGCCTCTTCAAATCTGAAAATTTCTACAGACAGAGGGTTTTCATGCAGTTCAAATGACTTCACATTCCCGCTCATGAAAAAAACATCAATGCAAGAGCGAACAGTTGAACTCGCAACCACCACATGCAGCCGACTCACAAACCTAAATTATAATAACTACAAGGTCACTCCAGCAAGCCGCAATCTGAAACCGCAAGGTAGAAAATCGTCCCTAGCAAATCAAAGAATTTTTTATTCCACTAGTAATGAAGAACTCTCCTCTCTTAGTCTGTAGCAAATTTAAGAGCATAAAGTTGTCACTCTCACACTCAAACCATCAGGTATAGTTTAAAGCATTGTCACTTCAACACTTGTTCAACTGCACCGCAGTAAGTTCCTCGTTGCCACTCGAAACAACTACAAACTTATTATATCGAATATCGACCGACACTGAGCACAACTGCAAGGCAGGCAACCCAAACGACAGCTATAAAAAAATTACCTTCACGTGGCGTGAGACAAATAAACTCACTCACTGGTGGAAACACAAATAGTGAAGACTGGACCAAGGCGGATGAGATTTCTAATGCCAAATTACAGAACTGAAGAGCGCTAAATTCACTTGTGAAAGAGCTGACGTTCTGATTAGATATACAGTTGAATGGAGATACAGAGAGGCAAATACAAGTGTCACCCGGCCACGTGCTATTATGACTAAAGCGGGAAATTTTAGATTCTGCCACCAGGCACTCGCGGACTGCCCCTAACATACGAAAAAGGAAATCTTAACCCCATATACTCCCTTAGCAGGGGGACATCGCAAGCAGTTCTCCCTCGCAACATATAGGGGCTTGCATATGTAGCCGAGGAAGCTCTATCGTCATCGTGCGTGTTCGTGGTGTGCTGGAAAATAGTTAGAGGGAACGCAACTTTTACAATTTGTAAACATTTTACCCACACAGATCAACTGCAAACCCCAAACTGAACTGATTTTAAGGCAAAATGCAGTTCTTACGAACCGCATTTCAAAGTTTGAGGTACAAATAATTCCTAGTTTCTTGGGTTTCGTTTACTGAAACTGTGGAAATTGAGTTCAATTTACAGTGTTATTTTTTAATTTTTCAGTGCCGGAAACGTGCTTGGAAAATGTTCTAATCCATTTGGAGCAATACATTCGGCAAACTTGTCTAGTCTGGTCCCTCGTAATCCTTCGTCTCGTGGAGATTTTTTGGAGGCCCCGAGCCTGCTGACCAACTCCGTTAGGACAATTATTCGCAATCATTTTCCCAAGCCAGGCGAAGCGAAGAGAATTCGTGTTCATGGGTTGAAGAAGCGACTATCAGCCCCGGGAGGTCGACTTATTATTGTTAAACGTATCGTAAGAAGGAAGCACGTATTAGCTCATGGTTGGTAAAAGTTATGCAACGTCAGCAACCGTCCCCGCTGCGGCGTGTCCGAGTTTTTTGGTATGAACAAAGTAACATGCTCTGTACCCTGATAACCAGGGAAATTTCTTAGTTAATATTTGGATTCAATACATCCCTGTTTTTGTGTAAGAATCAAATGTAAAAGCCAATTTTGGGAGTTTTCAAAATCTTTTCTTGCGTAGAGGTGCAGCATCACCTGTAAATCTTGATAGAGATGTTGAGTTTCGAGGAGAAAGGCATAATATGACAACTGCTTTAAATTCCATATCAGATTCTTCGGGAAAGATAATGCATTTTTATCCCTCGAGCAACTGGATGTAATCGTAAACGACGATGATTCCAAGCGACTTTAGTGGTCTTAAGAACTTGAACCGAAAGCAGCGTTCGTCTGATTACTGAAAGTTAATGCATCGCTTTTTATTTCCTCTAGATTCCGCGAGAACGTATTGACAGAAGGCGCAATGCTTGGCTGTTACCATCGGTACTCGGATTAACTACTGTAGTAATGTTTCTAGATAGACAAAGTAGTTTAACAACAAACGTTTCTCAAGAAAACCGGACGCTGATTTAATAAATATGAACACAGTTGTTCAATTATGTTTTTATTTCGTATTTGTTGTTCAATTTATCATTATAATATACATGTATATATGCACCCAAGATAAAGTTACCCTAATATATCTATTCAGCAAAGAATAAAATGTGTCTTGAAGGGACAGTATCGCATTTCCTATGCCCCTGGGCCCCACCAAGCTTACCAATTAAACTATAGCGAACTCAAAAGTCAGATATTAGCAACGTTAATGTTTACTGGCGGCTATAGGACTGAACTCTGGAGGTAGCGCGAAACCACATTCATTGTGATATTTTATGCAGACTGTACTGACCTCTCTGAATCATCCGTTTTGCTTCATTATTGTAGTTCGACTCTCAAAAATCGAACGTGCGATGCACCTAACTTTCAAAAACGGAAAATACTTCCACGATTTCATATGAAATTAATGGCTTTAATTGGCCAACTCGCTGCACCCCACTGAAATAGGAAATACTATACCGTTCTTTAAATTCCATCATTTAACATCACAGCCATCTGCGCTTTCACTACTAGTACGCATTTAAATCTATAGGCTCTAAAAATAAATGAAGCAAAGTTTGCCACCTATATGCATTAAAATCAGTCTACACGTTAGAATCAGAATCATGATCCGAAAGGCTTTTTGTATCTACTCAGTGGTTACAGCAACCACTCTGTACGATGTTACCCAAGTCTCTCCCTAAATATATACCTTTACAACAACCAGTGCTGCATGGCCAGATACTCCTCATATTTTAGAAAATAAAAATAAAACTTGTAAAAAGTCCGACTAGAGACATTCTCCATTCCGTTAAAAAAGAAACATACTCATTGCCTTCATTCTCTGAAGGAGTTTCCCTTATGCGTTGGTGAAGGATAATTTTATCCAGATAACTCCGTACAGTTGTTAGACCGTCCAAGCTTAAAAAGATTATTAGTTATTCCATGTTAGTTCTTTAAAAATAAAGGTCCTATTTCCTCCGGTAGGTCATCCAGGATTGCCCGCAGTCGATTCACTTCCTTCCTCCCGCTCTCACTCTCTACACTCTTCTTCTTGTATACTTTCGGATACACTCGGGCCCCGTTCCTCCTGTAACCCGGCTGATCCTTCGTTCCGTACAGAATTAGCTCTAGCCCTTGGAGGAAGCCGATATGACTTCCATCCTGGTCCTGCACAAGTATGTGAAAAATTAGAGACATTACGCCACGTTCATCTCAGACCTATCGAAAAATTCCCATTACCCGGTCCGAAAACGTTACAGTCCACGTCCCGGTAGGGTTTTCCCCCCAAGTGTGCACTGAGACGAAAGGCCATTTGGTGAAGCCGACGGCGGAGATGTCGTTATTCCGAGGAAACAGTAATCGCGTAGTTGTACCTGCAACATACATTTTCGTCAATCTCTTTCTCTCCCTCTATGTTTTGTCGTTCTTCCAACAAACCAGAGTTTTACGCCAAGCAAATAAATAACCAAAAAGAAACTTTTCACAGGCTCCCTCATCAACTAATACACATATCTCCAACGACATATTACATATAGCTCGCTTCAACTCTGAAGGAAAGGTCGTTGTCAGTGTCCCACAGCAAAGGGTAAAAATATGTTGTTCGTATGGGGAGAAGGATAGGTGGTAGCTGAACTTGACAAATGAATGGGACGGCATTGTAAATGAAATTGAAGGATTTCTTCAGGAATTGTTTCCTCCGTCCCAACCTCAGGACCTCCATGCTATACACTCACATCCGACTGGGGAATGGGTCTCGGGGGGAAGAGAGCAGAGAGGGTTCGGGGATTTTTTCGCCGAGGAGACGGAAACTGTCAATATTTAATTCGTCCTTCCGTGGCAGTCTGTCAGCTTTGCAAAATAACAAAGTGGTCTCCAGCCCCCAAACAGTCATGACTCTTACTACCAGCTCACTCTTTGGCTCCCACTCTCACTTTCTCTTGCCCCCCCCCCTGAAATCTGGAAGTGACACCAGGCAAAGTGAGGAGGAAGACTAAATATGAGGAGAGAAGTTTCTCTCTCTTTCAATGGGGAAAGTCAGAAGAACAAAACTTTCCCTCTCCTCCACTCCTCATATGAAGATTTCCTTCGTTACTGTCTCAATATTTCCTGAGGCATACGCGCACGCTTCTCATAATAAATTCTCCTCATAAGACCACCACCACCAACGAACCCAAGGAAATTGATTAATGGCCACGGAAATCAACTCACTCCATACACAAACACACGCTCTCATAATATAACAACAAAACAAGATCGAGCAGATCATCAGAGATGGAGAGAAAGAGAGAGAGGGAGATCCTTCTCTCATTTATACGTCCAAACCGCCTCCAGGATAAAACTTACAGCCGTGTATTACGGTGGTGGCAGTAGTGGTAGTAGTACTGGAGAGGAAGAGTGAAGGGGTAAAAGTTAACAAACCTTGGGGAGATGTCAGGTCAATTTGGAGGGCTCCTCGAGGATTGTAGTCAACAGACATGAGGACTTCTACATGTTCCAAATAATTTATTTCATTCTCCATCCCACGACAGGCGCTTGTGATGAATTGAGCCAATTTCCTAGTTTTCCCGCTCAGTGTTTTGTCCGACCTGCGAAGGAGGAAGAAGAAAATATCCAGTCTGCACAGCACACAAAGTCAGCGAGGCAAGTCCCCCACATCAACACGTCAATCTCGGATAATTTTAGACCCCTCAGAAAACTGCGGGAGTTTCAAAACTTGAATCTTGGAAGCATGAGAGAGAAGCGAATTTCTCAAAACCGCCTTTCCAAGTCCCTCTCAAGTGGTTTGCCTCACAGAAGGCCGCTTCTCCGAGTGGGAGTGTGAAGAAGTTCGCAAACTTTGAAAATGCTCTGAACGGACTTTGTGGACCTTACATGGGCTGTGCATTACTCCGGCAAATACTCTGCTTCGGAACTGAAGTCCAGTTGAGGGCATTCACTACCATGCCATGAGCATCCATGAGTCCGAAGCCGAAGCGTGGGTTGAACCTGAAACCCGCCCCGTTTGTGGCCCACCCCAGGTTGTCAATAAGAGGTCCGGGCTGAGCTGTCCACGCCACCAAATGTTTGACATCACGCCAAGATAAATTCGGGCTAAAATAATAGAGGGACATAAAATCCTCGGGACGAGAGAGTCAATTCAGTCAGGAGTTCCCGGCTGATATCGGCCGGCACACGGCTGAAATCAGCCGATGGCATTTCGGCCGAAGTCAGCCGATTTTCGGCTGAAACCGGCCGATCGCGTGGGTATGTATTCCC
>WJFA01002407.1:0-16099 GCA_009870155.1 Pseudobourletiella spinata | reverse complement strand
CATAGTTAATTTTTTGAGCGCTCTGCTAAGGAGTTGCTTTAATAAAGTTTTAAATAATTGAGCAGAGTATGAGCCTGGGAGGGGAAAAGAACCCGGAGATAGAGAGAGAGAGAGAGAGCGAGAGAGAGACAGAATCCGGGCTCAACTCTCCTTGCCACACACGCTAAGATAGTTGTGTGGCCATGTATAAGATACAAGGAAAGATCCAGGGCTCGCCTATAGTTTCCCCTACGTAGCACTACGGACACACACACACACACACACACTCACATACAAACTCATACCGCTCCCGGTCCTGTCGTTTATGTTAAACAGATTTCCAAAGGGTTCTGTATATCCCAAACTATAATATGGCCTGGCGCCCTCTCACAGTAGGACTCACACACAGTCTTATACGCGCGGAGGATGAATGAGGTTATGATCTACTCTCTCCTTTAGTGGGTGGCTTTACTTTGGAAGGAGGAGCCGCGTGTACACTTTGCATTTTGGAAGCCGCCACTTCCATTTTAGTTGTACAAGTTGGGCTGTGTGGTGGGTGAGAAAACTCGTAGGGTCAGGCAGGCAGGCATACATGACTCCCGGAGGAGCGTATAGATGATATTTTCTTCCGCCCGCAATATCTTGTCGAAAAGAAGGGTATGTACAAGCACAGTATTAATTGCAAGGAACCAAGTTCTTACTCCCTTCCNCGCAATATCTTGTCGAAAAGAAGGGTATGTACAAGCACAGTATTAATTGCAAGGAACCAAGTTCTTACTCCCTTCCAGTTCCACTCTCCCGCGCGCGTCCCTATATCACCAACAACGTGGACATGGGGAGTGAGTATGGTGGTGGTGTGGTGGTGGTGGTGGTGGTGGCAGCGGTAGCGGTGTGGGAAGACGTAGTGAGAGTCGGAGAAAGAGAGAGTGTGAGTGGGAGAGAGAGAGAGAGAGAGAGAGAAAGACGGGGAACGAAATTAGACACGTTTTAAACTTTATCAGCCCTCAAGACTTTTTAAAAGTTTAATGAAAAGCCGACTTCCCACTGGTTTTTTCCACAAACCATTCTGAATTACTGATACACGATGATACGATTAATATGATAAAGTTCTCTCTGCCTCACCAATTCTTCGGGGCATCCATTAGGGAGGAGAAGTGTCTCTGGGAGCGTGTATAGTGAGTAGTCATAGTAATCGTGGCGTTAGTGGTGGTGGTAGTAAGTAGTAGTAGTAGTAGCAGTAGTTATTTCCGTGTGTGTGATTCCGAGAGACAAAGACAAAAGTGTCCAATGTGCTCCAGCTAATATCCTCACTCTCTCTCTCTCTCTCTCACTCACTCATTCCTCGTACATACGTATGGGGAGGGTCGGCGCGGGGGTTGCATTCAAACACATGGTTATATACATACATGAGGAGATGCCACAGTACACACAGTTTGCCATCCCTGCTGCTCGGGCTAAGGACTGCCAGTGTGGCCTTTGCCAAGGGTAGATAAAAGGGAAAGTGGTCTTTTTATTGGTTTCTGAGTAGTGGGTAAAAGTGTTTACTACTCCCGGGCTTCACATATACTACGCTACAGAGGGCCCCTCGTTTGTAGTATTTAGCAAAGATTTTCCGCAAACACACAGACAGACACACACACACACAGACACAAAGAGTCATCATACACTCTGTGAGAGAAATTGGAGCAATTATGGGCTCCTTCTC
Organism: Pseudobourletiella spinata; assembly: GCA_009870155.1. Taxonomy (NCBI): domain Eukaryota; kingdom Metazoa; phylum Arthropoda; class Collembola; order Symphypleona; family Bourletiellidae; genus Pseudobourletiella; species Pseudobourletiella spinata. The sequence continues at coordinate 14,415 of WJFA01002407.1, read as the reverse complement.
CTATACTCCGGATGGCACTCTGGATGAAATACGTCTGGCGCGGAGTGGGCGAGCGCCCACTTTAAAATATCAAATTCCGCATGGGATTCCGGTGGACAATCCATATATAGTCTTTTTATGAGCATGGTTTAACTGACCAGCGGAAGGGGAGAGTTCCAAGTTACCACTCGCCACGCCGCCCCGTTCCTCCAGTCGTGACTATCGGACCGGTTGCGGGATTCTAATCAGTTTTATATGCATTAAAACCCGGGCCTATTCCCACTGGCCTGTGAGCGGCTGCATGGGCGGGAGGGGAGGACCACTACGGGCGGTGGTAGTCGGCATCGTCGTCGTCTCCTGATGGCAGCGGATTTTACTACTTGCATGTATGTAAGGGAGTAAGGGAGCAGGAAGGAAACGGAGGAGGAAGGATGCGGGGTATGGGTAAGGTTGAAGCATTCAATATGATCCCGTTTCACCCTCGTGGGAATCATGGTGCGATGGTCATAGTCATAGTGTGAGAGCTCGGGGTGCTCCTCTCCTCCACTCCAGGAGGAGTATAGGAGGAAAAATATATTAATTGAAGAAATGGTTGGTGGTGGAACACTTTTATGAGCACAGCATCCTGTTCTCTCATAAAATCGCTCGCTGCCTTATGGAAGGATCATTTTTGTCCTGGAGGATTCCGTGGAAAAAGAGATTAGTGTGTATATGTGTGAGCATGTGGTAGTAGTGTTGGTGGCGTGTGGGTTTGTGTGTGTTTGTACGTGTGTGAGTGCGTGTGTAATATGGCTGGTGTTCTTGATGAGGGCTGGGCGCTTCCCCCTATCGGTTTGATATTACCTTTGCCAAACCATCAGCTGAGTTGGATTTCCTTTGAAAAGGTTTGGATAACTACTGCTGCTGCTGCTACTGCTGCTGCTGCTGCTGCTCCTACTACTACTACTACTACTACTACTACCACTACTACTAATACCACCACCACTAACACTACGCGGGTGGATAGGGGCATCCCTACTATCTGTGAAATAATGCAATCTATTACATCCGTTCCATTCGCCGGCTTCCACATATAACTTGATCAGTTCTTGGCATTCTTTTTGTCACTTATTTCATTTCGGTGGTGGTGATGGTGGAGGAAAAGAAGGAGGAGGAGGAGGAGTGGATATGGTACACAAACCATGAGGGATGGCCCTCATGTCAATTCTCCCACTAGGACGGGATCTAATTGCACAGAAAACCGTGATGGCTCTCATGGTGGTGGTAGTGGTGATGGAATTCTTTAATCTTTTGCACGGCTGGACTGAGTGTAAAATTTTTTCATAAATTACTACCACTACCCGCTGCACCAGCATCCTCCACTACTGCTTCCTTTGTTCTGGTGGTAGTGGTGTGACTGTAACTCTGTGTGTGTGTGTATGCATTCACATATAAGTGTTGGAGCGGGTGTGTGTGTGTGTGTGTGGGTGTGTGTGTGTGTGTGTGCTTGAGTGCTTGTTTGTTTCGTTTGTGTGCATATACTTGTGTGTGTGTGTGTGCGCGCGCTTGAATGATTTTATGTGCGTTTGTGTGAATGTGTGTACATGTGTGTGTGTGTGTGTGTATGTGTTGCACGGAGTGTGACAAGGACCGATGGTAGATTTGGACAGCCCTTTCGGCCCTAGATCTTGGTATGCAGAGAACTCCATTTCTCCGCTCCTTTTCACAAGGGCTGGGCGGGAGATTAGGGATATTAGTTGGCCTGATTATGTGCGTCGGCGGCGGCGGCGGTGGTGGTGGTGTGATGGTGGTGGCGGCGGCGGCAGCAGCAGCAGCAGCAGCGGTAACGGAGGAGGGTTAAGATAGAGTGATTTCTTCTCACTACACGTATAGATAGCTGGAATGTACATGCGTATGCATAGTCATGTATGAGAGTACGGGGTGGGGAGGACTTGTCATGTCAAGACGATGGGAGAGAGAGAGAGAGTGGTAGAGTGAGAGAGAGATAGAGCGGGAGAAAAGAGGGAAAAGAAGAAATAAAGAGGAGAAAAGACGAGGGTCTCATGGCCATGCCTTATTATACAATTTAGTAAGGCTTTCACTGGGCTTTATACTCCTTCGGCTTGCTCCTATATGTGCCATGGATGGGCTGGGGTTCCTTTTTCTGTTAGATTGCACAAAACTCATTAGCAGGCCGTCTCTCTCTGCTAAATTAAGTGGAAATCTTGGAATACATTTCTGTAACCCACAGAGCCCCTCTTTCTCTCTCTCTCTCTCTGGTTCCGCATTTTCTTTTCCTTTCCACCTCCTTCCCATTTTCTTTTCTCTCCTCGTCGTTTTGCCCATTCAATCCCACTCTTTCACACACACGCACACATACACGCATAAAATACACCCACGTACGCATGCACAAACATATACGATCACACACGCAAGAACGCACACATACATGCAGACCAACATGCACACATGCACACATGCCACACACACACACAGGCACACAGGCACACACACACAAATTCACACTGAGGGTCAGGCCTGCACGCACGGAGACTGGGACGAGCTACTTGAGGAGTCCAGAACCATGCGACACGAGTAAGGGACAAGGTTTGTGAGAAGGGAGGAATATGTGCTCGAAGGAAGCATGTAAGGAAAAAGCTATAATATAATAGTACGGTTCTTGGCTCTGACTCCCTCTCTCACTCACTCACTCCTTGGTTTTCAATGGGCGAATATCCTAGTGGATGACGCCTTTCCCTACTTCGTTCCTTTCTCTGTGGCTCGTACTCTGCACTTACGTAATGGGTGCCTTAATTCACACGTACGGTGCTAGTGTGTGTGTGCATGTGTGTGTGTGTGTATGGGTGGGTCGTTGGGTGGGAAGTAAGGAGCCATACTAAAAGACTTGTCAATGCGGAAATGAATAGAGAACCACCTATGCCGACTCACACTCTCTCCCTCTCAAAATGCATTCAATTAGCTATGGTCTTGGAACAACAAAGGACGCTGCCGAGAGTTCTTCTTTCCAATTCCGTACATTCCTCCTGTCTACCCTTATTTCTTCTTCGTCTTCACTAATCTGTCTTCTCTTTCTCGCCCGTGCTTTCTCTCTCTCTCTCTCTCTCTTTATCTAGCTCTCACTCAATTGCGCCCCACACCCTGAGAGACACACAACATACGACCAATATGAAAAGACCTCAGAAAACCTTACAAGGACGGGTCGCGTAAGTTGTGCGGTGTAACTAAAGCGACGAGGAGGACAAGAGGGCAGGGGCTGGAGCACTTTCCTTAGTACTGTAGCTATGGGGCAAATGTATATATATATATTTATACATATGTACATACGTATGGGAGTAAGTGGAGTGAGCCGATGGACCGGAATATTTATGCGTCGATCCCTGCTCTCTCCAATGTCCCCTTCCGTCCCGCTCCAGCTCCATTTTCTCCTTTGACAACTTTACACTCGCCCTCAATCCCTTGTCATGTTCTCCTCCTTCCGCCCTGAGAAATTCCCTAATGAGATGTCATTACAATTATTTTCCCAATTATTCCTTCCTCACCCCGAAAAACATTTGGGAATGGGAGTTGGCAGGCCGAGCCATCATGGTGGGCCCAAGTGCATTTGAGGGAGATAATGGGATTTTGAGCCGGAGTGAGGCCGGCTCTCAAAATTCATACACTATTTATAAGGCTTGATTTTACGGAGTACATTTAGTATTATAATAAGCACAAATTGAGCATTTAAAATGCTCAGTTAAAATCAAGCCAGAGCTGCGAAAAATGTACGCCATCAATTGTAGACAGAGAATTTTAGATTTTATGAACACACCAGAATTTTAATAATTTATGTTGATTTCAAAAGTCTCATTACGACAGGAGTTCATTTGAAGGTAAAAGATGCAATAAATAAATTTTAAAATTGTATTTTTTGGAAAAATGAATTTTAAACATGTGATGGAATAATTATGATTTTTCAGCCAAGTATTGAGAACCGAGATCGTATTGGAAGCCATGTGTAATGCTGCTGCCGGGCTCACTTTAAGTACAGAACTGTGTTTATACGTGGGGTAGCATAAGCCGGATTAGTCGGCAGCGAGCGCTCATAGTTTTATTACCCAAACTCCTTCTATCCTATCTCCACGTATGAATGGGGTTCATGTTGGTCGGGGCCACTACTGTCCCTGCGTAGGGCGAGAGAAGTGTGTACTTACCACGCCAACTTACTGGATGAGCGCAAGACGGTCCATGAGCCAAATGAGGATCGTCTCTAAAGTAGAAGGGGATGATCTCTGGACGTTGGTTCAGTTGGGAGCACCAGTGCATCCTAATGCGTTCTATTGCACCCGTGCACATTAACTATATGAGCCAAGTCTCAGGGCTTTAGCCCCAACTCCAAGTATTCAGATTTAACCTGGAGAAACCCTGTAATAACTGTAGATATGTACATACCATGAGATATCCCTTTGTACTCCCCCACTCATCCGCCACTCCCGCCTCAGCCATGCCTTACTTATCATATCCCCCATTCTTATTTATTTCATCATAATAATTCCTTGTAACGGCTCCATTGTTTACTTTGTATGAAGCGTAAAAATCTATGTAGTATGTAATGGTCCATGGAAGGAGACGGAAGAGGGGAGTGAGTGAGTGAGTGAGTGAGTCAGCTTATATATTAGCGTGTACATATCCCTCACACATAAGGGACCATAGAGTGCAGTGGGCCGGGACGGGCGGAAGTAGTGTGAATTTTACGAGGGCTCATGGCCAGCCAGCGTACATAAGGGGCGTGTGGGAAGCTCGTCCTGCCAGCAGGCCAAGATCCAACCGTAGATTTCGGCGGACCCTATTTCCACACCCTGCCGCCTCCACTCCGGCCGATGGGCACAGCGGGGACGGATGATGCCCACGGCATGGAGCCACTCGAAAAAATTAAACTGGCCTATTAATGTAATTAATGGAGCCCCCGACTGGACATTGCCCTCCTGTGGATTTATAGCGCCATAATACGTGTCAAAGGTGTATTTAATCGGATTTGTGACGGTCGGGTGTGATCAATTTAAATTGCCCCACAATTACCGCCGCCGCCCCCTCCTCCTCCTCCTCCTCCTCCTCTCCCCGTCAACGTCAACACATTCTTTATCCAGGAGAGCTCTCTCCATACAAAGCCCTCCGTGAAGCCCTTCAAAATGATCCCCTCAATGACTTGTTGACGATGCTCTCTATAACTCTGAGCATAGCACCTTCCGAGCAGTCAAGTGGAAAGACAGGGAGGATTAATGGGCAAACTCCTAAACATTACATCATACTAAACGGATTTTTTCCCCAACAAACACTGCACATATGGGAATTAGCATGCATGTTTGCCCGTTCCGAGCTCCCCCACATCCGCCCCAGGGACTTCCATGGGAGTGAGCTATATATGTGTTTTTGTGCACTTGAACCGGGAGGATGAGTGGGTACAGGAGAGTGAGATGAGAATTTAAAGCAGATTTTACACGCCCACACATTTGATCCCTCTCACACTCCCGGCGACACTTAGTTGGTGTGAGGCTTGTGTGGGTGTTGCGTGATTTTTTGAGGCGGGTGACATAATTGAATGGATTTCAATGTGGAGTTTACCGCTTCAGTGGTGGGTAGCTGAAAAATATGTTGGGGCTCAATGGGGAAACTTTGCCTGTGAGTCTCTCTTCTTCCGTCATCATCGTCATGGGCGTCACACTCCGCCAACTCGTGGAGGGGCATGGTGAGCGAGGGATTTATGCGGCCAACTAAGTACTTCCACATATGAAATTTGCAATCATGCAACTATTGGCCTTACAAGATTTTCAATTACTCTTAGATGAGGGAGACACATACACATACAGACACACACACACACACACACACACATATGTATACGCACACAGAAAGACGCTTGTACAGGGAACTCATGATTGCGGTCCGGAACCGTGTGCGTGCCATGAAGTTAGGAACATGAGGAGCAGAGAGAATTCCCCCACACTACTATGCTCACTCCAGTGTAATAATGGGTCGGGTGTGTGCGTGTGCGGTGGGGGGATACGTGGATGTTGGAGTGTTTGTGAGTGCGGTGGTGGTGGTGGTACTGACTGTGTAATTGCAACGAGAAGTGGTGAAGGGATTGTTGACGAGTAAATTTGTGAAGCCGAAGATCAGTCCCATTTGAATATCAAGAGGGAACTGATTTATTTTGCATATGTGTTGGTTGATCATGGATTAAAATGTTAATTGGACTCCTCTTCATATTCACATGCGCCCCGTTCAGCCCAGCACAATTCTCCAATTCTCAGCCGTCTCTTATGAAGCTAATTTCAAAGGTGAAAGCGTGCTTTCACCATTGCGCCCTTTCATCATCATCACCCTTGCATTAACAACCGTCTCGCTCACGAGGAGTTTCTCCCTCTCCGAGCTCCGCTCACACACATGCACATTCACGGGCACAATCACAAACAATGTGGGCCATGAACGTGTGCTCCACGCGCTAGTTACCAGGGGTCTCCGTCATGTGGATAGTTGCTCCATGCAAATCCTATTATTACTCCATAACCTCCGAATCTATGAATTACATAGCGTCACATTCGTCCTCCTCTTCCACGAACGTCACACGGAGCTACACCACATCCCTCTCGCCGCGTCCTCCTCCATGAACCTGGATGATGAGGATCCAGCTACTTTCCATATATTCATCTGCCATCCTCATCACTATCGTTACTTTCGTAGCTATTAGTTCCTACCGCTCCACTTCCCACGTTTCTCCCTGCCACACAGCATTTCCTCAGTTCCATCACATTTGTACTAACCCCCTCCGCTGGAACTCCTGTCATACTCTGGTAGACTAAATTTTGCATCAAAATAGCGCCACCACCTTGAGCAAACCTGCTCAAAAGTCTTGTAATTCATTGTTGTGTCGGGGCTGTGGGAGTAAGGGCGGATAGGGCATTGTTGAGGTGCAATACAGAGGATTCACTGCAGACGGTAGCTGGCGCAGGAGGTGCTTGAGGGGTTGAGGTGCTTCAAGTTGTACTAGGCCAGCCCCTCCGCTCCCTTCACTCATGAGTCAAAATTGCATAGGAACTTTTCTTTACAATAAATTCTCAGAGGGGGCAACTATTGTGGGGAAGGGGAAACTCCGGTGGAAAAGTTGCTAATTCTGATGATAGAAGTACAACTTTTTCCCCTTGTTCCCCCACTTACGACTTCCGCCACTTCCCTGCATCCTTATAGTTTAGGAATGCAGGAACTCTGGATACACGCACACACTCACGCACACAGACACACACACACACACACACACACACACTTACATAATCAAACAAACTTACACACGTACGCACACATGGAAATGCACTTTTTCCGGGGTTCACTACGGAGTAAATTACCCGATTTCCCCCTCAGATTGATGCACGCCTTGAGTGAATGCGTGCTTGTGTGTGAGCAGTAGTAAGGCCCTGATGTATGCAACCGCAGTATTTGCATCTGAAATTCCAGGATTTCAATAGGCAGAGTTGAATGAAGATCCGCTGACAGAAGTGTATTATATATGAAGATATGTTCATGTAACCCACTGTTTGAGCCTCCACAGGTCTTCCAGAGGGGAAAAAAATATGGAAAATTCCCCACATTGGATCCCATCACCCTCCTCATCCTAACTGTTGCATAATGGGGGGAGCTAGTTGGGAATGAAATTGTAAATTTCCCCGCGAAACTACGAGCGCTGAGATGAGATCTACGAGCTGGAGACAGGAGATTCTGTTCACGCTGGCGTGGCTACACTCCAGAATGGTTCCACCTGTTCATTTTTATTACCCCCACCCCATCTCCACCGTGCTGGGGAGACAGGGAAGTCCTCTTACGTGGGTGAATTTTTAAGTGGAATCCCATGATTAATGTATGAAGGTCAACATATGTGCTTTTGAATGGGGGATGGAAATGAGGCTGAGGAGTGGTGGTAGTAGTGTAGTAGCAGCGGGAAGTGGAGGAGGAGGAGGAGGAGGAGGAGCAGGAGGAGATTTTAAAGTGGAGCCGTCTGACATAATGCCATCATCAGTGCAATAATGAGGAAATTAATTACTGACATTTAGAGCGACGGAGAGCGTGCGGAGGGGGAACTCGGGAGCCGCGGTGTCCAGGCATGGACCGCTACTACAACTAGTACCATTACCACTACCCCTATTACAACTCTCACTATGGCTACTATTACGACACGATTGTACCCATCGTAATGGTTCAATTGCATGGGAGCCATTAGCTGGCGGGGGGAAATACACCGGGAGGACTAATGGAGACATTAAGCCCGCCCTGATAAGAGCCTCGGAATAATAATTACATACAAAGGGCAAAGCGTGTGAATTGACTGTTGTAAACGTGAGGACAGGGATGGCGTCGATTAAAATTCGTTTCATTTCTCACTCAGTCAAAGCTTGCCGCCCCCCCCCGCTCGCACCTGTTGTTGACCCCGGCACGGTTGGGTGAGGCGGAAGAGGAAGTGGGGATACGCGTCCCCTCTCCTCCTCCGCGACCACCCTATTCTCACGTCCTCCTTCTTTTCTCTCCTCCCTGTAAAATGAACCTTTCACCCAGTCGACTGCCTCTCCCAAAAGTCTTATAAATGCCCCTAATCGTGTGTGAGTTGGCATGTCCATCTGTGTGTATAGGTAGGTGCATATGTGTGTGTGTGTGTGTGTGTGTGTGTGCGGGTGTGTGTGTGTGTGTGCGGGTGTGGTTGAGTATGAATATGTGCGTGTGTCTGTGGGTGGAGGCGGACGGCAGAGTGTGGGCATTATGCCCTGTGCGGGGATGTTATGTAGGAAATGTGAGGCCTGAAGCCTGAAGCCCATGTACAGCTTCTTGTTGGCCGTATAATTGATGTGCGGCTACCTTGTAATTAATAGCGTATTTGACGTATGAATCCAGGGGTGGAGTGCCGTATCATTTATCACGGGCCACTAACCCGCCTTGTACTCACATACATACAGGGGTGCTCCACGCCATGGTTATACACAGGCTAAGCCCCCTGGTACTACCACTACACACACATACACTCACACGAATACACACAAACGCACACACACAAACACAAGTCCATACATAATGCCCTCCAGCCCAGTCCACCGAGAGCTCCCCATGAGTGAAAAATCACCCGTCCCCATTCATCTACTCAATTTTGGAACGACGATAAGCCCACTTAATGTCACATTATGTACCTTGAAGACTCTTCATGTTTCCGGCCCCATTCTCCCTCCTCCCCTCTCTCTCTCTCTCTCTGCCTTCACTTTCACTCAGAGTGAGGAACTGGAGGATCCTCCTGGGTTGAACCATCATTAGAATAAACGTCCGCTCACCCTCATATCTTACTATATTGACAATTCCTCACCCGTGATTAACCTTGAAAAAAAGTGGGAGCAAGTGGCGGGATCCGTATGAGTTACTTTGAGGGATTCTGGTAGCATCTTATGTCCTTCACATTTTTCCCCACCCAAAGCAAGGACGGGGAAATTTTTCAAACGATCCTTTAACTACTTGGTTTACACTTGAGGGATCGCTAGTAATAATAATACTACGAGCATAAACTGTGGTGTGGCTGTAGCCAAGAATGTGACCAGCCATGTATTGCGTACATTGCGAGGCTTCCCATCTGGGCAGCAGAACTACATGGAAGCCGACTCCTATGAGCACTTCCGCCTGGTCTTAACGGGGTGCTTTACGGTGCGGATATGGTGAGGCGGAAGCTCGTTAAGTGATTCCCCTCCGCCCGCCGCACACAAAGACACATAAGCGATGTTTGACTTGGCGGTAAAGATGGCTTTTATTCACGCTTAATGTATGGACCTCCGTATACACTGTGCATGCATACATATACATATATATATATATATATATATATGTATATATATGTACGGGACACTAGGAGGGATTTGAGGGGGTTTTAATGGTAAATGGTTTGAATGGTGCCGGCGGAGCTATTTGACTGTGTGAGTGTGAATGTGGTGTAATTCCAACGAGGTGGTAAGTGGTTTTCCACAGAGGTATGGCTCGTTGATCTGAGGAAACAAAGCCGTGCCGACCCAACCCCTTTATACAATCCTCTCGCCGGCACACAAATACGGCACACACACCTATGCACATGCAAGCGCTCCGCACGCTCCCACACGTGCTCGCCCGGCCCCCGTTCAAAGGAATGGGAAACAGATCGGTTATTTTGGCGGTTGAAGGAGCAGGCGGTAAACCAACATGATATTCCTTTGTTTTGTCAAAGCCCTCACCGCCGCACCGTCACCCCTCCGCACAATACTGCTTTCACCCACACCGTGGGGGATCCCCATCATCACTGAGGGATGAGGTTACGAACCAAAGACCTCCAAGCATCTCCGCATCAGATGACAGGTGAAGGTTATTAGCCACCATTGGGCTAGAATCAGCTAATTCCGACAATGTTTGAGCCGAGCCACTTTGAGCCGTTGCCACTGCCGGGGCTTCGCACGGCTCCGACGGAGTCGGAGAGGATGATAAACTCTGCTGTTTCAACGGCAACGACGGTCCTTGATTATTGACGCGCTTTTAGTGCCGTCACCATGTACATGCGTCCCCCGACTTCATTGTGCACACAAGTGTATACCCCCACTTGTTTTCCACTCCAAGGTTTAATTTAGATATCAGGAATCGGGAGCGGGGACATTCGAACTGTGTGCATGCATACAATAGCCACAGTTGTGAGGACACAGTTGGGCCAGAGATAAAGTTTATACAATTTTGAAGGAGAAAAAGGATTTTTAACTGTGAGCGCGGAGGAGGGCGCCGGGATGTATGTGTGTGTGTGTGTGTGTGTGTGTGTGTTCTAATGCTATTGCACTACTGGGGAGGGTTACTATGCTCAAGTCATTCATAGTAGTGGAATTATGATGGCGGGGCTGGGAAAAGGGATCAGGCTGAAGCTCAATAATACAGAGGAGCCAAGAGTAGTAGACTGGGAGCAGGAGGAGGAGAGGAACGAACGGGGATAGGAGAGCCGCCGGAACTAAAAGCCAATGAGTTGCAAAAGCAGGCAAGGGACTGGGAGAGAGAGAGAGAGAGAGAGTGAGTGAGTGAGAGAGAAAGCGACTCATTATTATTATTCCTATAAATCTTGGCACTCTTCTATCTAATTAAAACTTTTGGGGTCTGCCGACCTCCCCCCTTTCTCATTTCTCCTTCCTCCAAACTCTATGTTCTCACTATAGGCAACCTCCTTGTCATAGTCAACTTCCCCATATAAAGATACACACACACACACACACACACACATACGCCCATGGGGCCTCATCTACAAAGCCCAGGACAAGGAGTATTACTGCCACTGCGAACAGTGACACTGCATTATGCACCACTCCCTCCCGCTCTGTCTCTCTCTCTCTCTCTCCCTCAGTCACTCACAACTATGTCCTGCTCACTACTCTATATACTCATTTCCGAGGGTTTAATGACGACCCGGACTTTTACCATATAGGAGCCCCACCATGGTAGCCTCTATAGCCTTGCTTACTCCTTTGGCGACTCTTGACGACATGAGACATCGCTTCTCACTTTATTTGGGACATGTGCCCTCTCAATAAGACAGTGAAGTCCGGGAATCTATCCATCGCATCGCCTTGAATAATCCTCCTACTCTGTCTTACCCCCTCAACGTGGGCGTTCCACAACTATTATGTGGAACTCGGGAGTGCCGCCAGGTCTGCTGTATGCACTCATCCATCCATATCCCTCCGTTTTAAAATCCCCGCTTTGTTCAACAGGGCGTCTCTTCATTCTGAGACTTGTCACGCCGGGGACGTTCACGACGGTAGTATAAGCGGATTACATGATCTTGGGAAGGACACTCCGTAATCCGCTTCTCTATCTTCCATGGTTCATGCGGTATGGGATGCTGGGGGCTGACGACTGGGGGATGAGGACCACCATAGGCACGACCATTATCAACTGATTATAGGAATAAATCAAGTTTGTGGTCACTTAATCCATCCGGCGGGGGGAGCGGCTTAGATTTTTACGATGGACACACACACGTTTACACACACACACACATACACACACACACACACACAAACATACATACACATGCAGATAAACACATTTACTTTCACAGAAGTACACACGGACAGAAGTATACAAGTAACTACAAGCCCACTCCCAGATAAGCACACACATTCCCTCACATAAGGATACACGTAGGTACATATATGGACACATACTGTACGATTGCACTCACATGTGCAGACACACAATAGTACATACCCTCATTCACATAAACACATAAATATCGACATACTTATACTGACATTTGTACATGCACATTAGGTCTGTCAATTGGTGAAAAGCTACTAGCCTCCCTCAGACTTTTAAAATGAGCGGGAGATTTATTGGCTTGGGACTGTGGCCTCACCCAATGGCTCCATGTGTACAACTTGTAGAGGCTCCGCCCGCGGTTTCTGTCCGAGTATGTATAAATATACAAACTGCCTCCCTGATCTGAGTTAGATATCCCCTCCCATCGTCATCATCATCATCATCATCATCATCAAGAGCCTCATCATCTTTCCCTTGCTCATCCGCTCTCCCCGTTTTATCTTTTTGCCTATCTAAAACACGGGATCAGACTCCCAGTCCGTGGTGGCGGCAGGGCTCGTGGTAGTTTTAATAGTGGTCCAAACCATGGGAATCCCTGGCAATGGTATAAATGAGATATTTCAAATGGGAGGATATAGAACGGTGGGGTATAGGGAAGGGAGAAACAAACGGGGAAAACTGGAGATGACGACCACGGCCGCCCCTCCTCCTCCGGCATGATCGCAAATATTGGTAGGATGACTTTGTTCTCCCACACACACACACAGGCACACACACACACAGGCACAGACACACACACACACACACACACAGTCATTTCCCCCGGCCTCACTACTACTAGTATCCGCCTCCATAAGAATGCATAAAAGCTACCGTGGCGGCAGCCCTCTCTCTCTCTCTCTCTTCAATTTGAATGTGATTCCTTATGAAGGAGACTTCTTTCTTATCTTTATGAAGGTAATTATACAAGATGAGTTCCCTCGTCGTTTTTATGCTTAATCGATTAAGACGACCCGCTCGGATAACAGAGACGAGTGGCGGCAGCCGTGCTCTTCTCGAACCATAGTCCACTGTGGACCCTGGGAGCTAACCGTGTTGAGGAGGGCGCGCGCGGTAGCTAAGGAGATTTTGCGGTAAAACTATAGTTTCTCGCTCTGTGTACTACTACTGCCACTTCTTCTACTACTACCACTACTATGAGCCCTCATCTGTGTGGGTTTGGCTGCTTTGAAAAATAAACCTTGCCGGGCTACATCCTCAAGGGTTCGCATAGAAAGTCTCATACAACCCGCCACACATTCCCACCGGCTTTTCATTGCACTAGACGACCACCGTCGCCGCACAGGGTCCATTTACCCTCCACTTATATGCAGGATATTATGACCGTGGGTAATGTGACTGGGGAAAAATAGGAATTTTCTCTCCAAGGAATACTCCTACCACTACGAGCCCGGCGGAGGGCCTACGGAAGAGCTCCACTCTCTCAGCCAGTTTGTACCCTCGTGGATCCCGTTATATGCACATTACATGTGGGCCTTCCGCATCTCCTACAAGGAATAACAATAAAGGAGAGGAGGAGAAATCATGGTTTATACGTCATAATGAGTATGATGAGAGAGCCCGGGACTCATTTAGCCGATCAAATCAAAGGGATTGTAATTATTGTACCCTGTGCGTAGCTCCCGACTCTATGCTTCCTCTTTTAGGATTTAATATGAAAGCCCCTCTCCAGCACAGAGATAATGCCTCGCCTTCTCCCCATTGCACATCTTCTTCCTTCTCCTCATCTTCCTCCTCCTCCTCTTCGTCCTCCTCCTCCTCATCCTCATCCACCACCACGACCGACACTATGGAGCTATTCTCTCCACACCGGGGAGAGTGTGAAACTTATCTCTAAATAATAACCCAACCCCTCGTTTCCTGTATTCCTTTATGTACCCCAGATCCAGTGAGTGGGGAAAAATATCTAGCGTCCCTAGAATTTTCCAAGGGGAACCCATCAACAGTCGCGTCCTTTTTTTTAAAAAAAATATTCCACCCCACTCCACTTATTTCCCTTTCCCCACATTTTCAGTGATGGATGACACCGGAAACGGTAGTGTGAATGAAATTTGGATTGACAATGTTCTTTTATGGCAGGTTTTTACCTGCATGGGATTGTTATTGTCATTTATTTACGTGTGTGTGTGTGTGTTATTGCAATGTATTTACGTGTGTGTGTGTGTGTTATTGCAATGTATTTACGTGTGTACGTTAATGCAATGTATTCCAGTGCGTATGTAAGTGAGCTACTGGTGTATGCTTTCACCTTCATCTCAGTGGTTGTGCGCATGTTTTTAG
>WJFA01002406.1:0-16104 GCA_009870155.1 Pseudobourletiella spinata | reverse complement strand
ACACACACACACACACACACACACACACACACACACACACACACACACACACACACACACACACACACACACACACACACACAAACACACAGTAGCAAGGGCACAAACCGCATTGTTAATCAACAACAGCACTATTCAGGCGACACCGCTGCGCTCTGCGCTGGTGCTGGTGCTGTTTGTGGTGTGGAAGGACACAAATGTTTGCCCGGCAGCATGTATTTAATTGATATTTTAAATGTTCATTGGGGAAAAAATGCAAGTGACTGATCCAGTGTCATTGTGTGTGCGTGAAGGCTTAAAAGTGGGAAAGACATATGTGCAAATTTTACACTTGCCAATGTTTGCCCACGACAAACAGGCGTGTGAAGTGTTACGACGACGACGAATTACAACCCATAGCGCCTCGCTCATATTATCTTCGTATTATGGGGGGATGGAATGAGTGAGGCTGGGAGATAAGTTACATTTTACATTTGCTCATCCCAAGTAGTAGTAGTAGTAGTAGTAGCTTCTTCAGTAGTCAACGAGTAGGTTCATATTATGATGGTGGTGTGGTGAGTGCGATGAGATGTTCTCCATTGCCACTAGAATCCTACTAATACCACCACCAACACCACCACTACCAACACTGCCAACACTTGCCACTTGACAAATTGACGCCGAATAGGCTCTTGATTTGGCCGGCGGGAATAATTGAATAAAATATTCTCATCACTCAATGTGTGTGCCCATGACATCCTGTGCAGCAGTAGTGTATACTGTAGTGGTGGTCATTGAGAGCCCGGCTAGGGTGATGGTGGTGATGGTGGTAGTGGTGAAGATGCCGAGTATAATGGTGCGATGGAAGTAAGATCACATCATTAATCAAGCATCATTATTCCTCTTAGTGGGGATGACAGTCGGGGATAATTGGGACTAATTTGTACGTGTATTTGCACAAGATCTTCATCATCCCAGGCGGAGGGAAGATGACACAGCAGCAGCACCCGTGTGTCACCGTCCACGACATTCCGCCGCACTTGTTGCTCCCCTGCACATTATATGGGAGGATGCTGGGTGTCATTTTAGTCGGCCCTTGGGGGGTCACCGAATGAACTTTTATGTGTGAGTGTTTGTGTGTGTGTGTGTGCGTGTGTGTGTGTGTGTGTGTGTGCGTGGGTGCAGTGTTTGAGCTTTTATGACCGCATGAAGAGAGATTGTGTGTCTTTGATAAGGCGGCTGGGATAGTGTATATGAGGGCACCGCTGAGGCTAATTAATGTCACTATTAATTTGTAAAACACACGCATAAACTCTTGGAACGGAGGGAAGGGGAAAGGGTTGTGCGCAATAGCTAATGTTCCATCCAACACGTCTGAAGAATAGGGAATGAGGTGGCCGAGAGGATGAGCATTGGATCAGTTGGAGTGGACGGACTGTGGAGCGCGCGGATAAGATGACAATGAAGATGCTTCTGCTGTGAGTCTCGGGGCGAATAAGGCGACGACGACGACGACTCCTTTAGTGTTCCACACACAACAATGAGTAAATATGAGCCTTCAATCAGGTGTAATTTATCACAGGGATTAATGGGGATTATTGCCCAGTGTATGGCAGGGTAGGGGAAGACACGTCTTAATTTTCATCCGCTAATAGCACATGAGTCCATCAATAATGAACGGATTACAAAAGTCTTTTATCTACAAAAGACAAAATTCAACGAAAAAAAAATCATCAAGGGATTGCGGCAACTTCTCAGGCCAAGTTTAATGGAAAGCCATTCCAACGGATTCCATGAGCAAAATAGCACTAGCAAGTCGATTGGTTTTTCATTTTTCCGCCTGTCCGTATAGGTTTTTTCTTTTTGTTTGCCATCCTATTTCTGCTGAGAGGATAGATGCTGGGCGCCTTGCGTCACTCACTGAGATATTGTCACGAGGAAAAAGTTTAAATAAAAACATGCATTACCATTTATGAAGAAAAAATACAGAGAGAATGACGAATAGAGGGAGGGAGGATCGATGAGGAACGATTAATCATTTCGGAGAAAATTTCTAGTTTTTCTCCCAAAAGTCTTCCGCCTGCTCTCCCCCTCGTCTGACCCCGGAGGCGTTGGAGCCAGTACCTGGAAAGTGGCACTAAGTGGCCACTCTCACGTAATTGCGCATCAAATTTTGGGAAGAATGGGACATGGCTTGATTGGGGAGCTTTACTGATCTGCGGTCAGTGTACATGTGTGTGTGTGTGTGTGTGTGTGTGTGTGTGAATTACATCCTGCAGGTAGAAAACTTTGGGCTCGTTCACATGCGCCCCATTATTATTAGTTAGTCATGGCACGGTTCATGTGGTTTACGCCTCATCTTTGCCAATTGCACAGTGTGATAGGTGTACTTAAAGGATTTGTTGCTGCTCAAACCTTGGGGACAAGTCAGTGCGAGTGTCAAGTTTAAGGGCGTCACTGCCGTCACAAATACCAGCGCATCATGTACACACGACTGCTATGCTCGTAAATGTTTACACTGGATTCCTTCCTAACATGTCAACTCTTTTTTGCTCGCAAATACTTGTGAATACTTGGAAATTGACGACTCTCCGCTTTTTCCTATTATTACTATTACTATTATTATTATTATTATTATTATTATAACCTCCTCGCTGTGCACGACACTTGCCACCTACAGTAGTTGTTATAATGAGACTCGCAAGGATATCATTATGGTATTGGCGCGCTGCATGTGCATGATTAAATTTGAATTCGTGTCAGGCTCTTCCCGTCGTGGAATCCTTTTGAAAGTAAGCAAGCAGGCCCGCGCGGAGTGAAAATATATAATGGTAAAACAACAATAATGATGTGTTGAATTATTTTTTGGGCAAGCCGTATAAAGCCGTTGTTGGTGCAGGTGTGGAGCGCAATGAGTGAGCCATGGGGAAGAACTTTCTGTTCCTAAAATAATGACTCAGTCAGGATGCAGGAGGACCGGAATGGTGGGGAATGTTCCGCGAATTATATTTTCTTCTGACGGATGGACGGATCACTACAGCCAGCAAACCTGTTTAATATCTCGGACAGATGAGTGAGGGCACGAATCAGGATGGGACTGTCGAGTTCGATCTAGTTAGACACATTGTAATTTGGTTGACCTGAAAATCCATGTCTGGCTTTTGCCATACACACACACACACACACCATATTGACTCTCCTTATCGTATAGTTAAATGGGAAATTTAGCTCAACTATTTTCAATTTCGTCATCATCATCATCACCCCTTGCCTCATTCCTTGTTTTCCTCATCTCTTGTGCATTATCATCCTCGCTCTCCTTTGAGCCAAAAGTAGTGGTTGTATCTTGAATGTCTTTCTTCAAATATTATATTTAAAATTAAGTAGCCATTAGTATTGAGTGAATTGATGAGTTTCTGGTAGTTCTGAGTACACTCTGTGTAAAGTGTCCCATGTTTGACGAGGGCTGACGAGTGATATCGTGACTGGACACGATAGCTTTATTAATGACCGTACATAACCTTTTTTCCAAGTGTAGCCCAGATTTTTCAGATTTTCTGAACCAGAGGAAGCATCTGATTCATGGCTACACCGTGCTGGACGACATGTATTTTTGCAGTGAACTCAAACTGTGCCCTGACAAGCTTGGGTTTACGTCATTGCATTGGGCGGAACGGGGATGTTGGCTGATGGTTATATAATAAAGTCGTTGTAGTAGTCGTTCAAGTTGACACATCCCATCACATTTAAGCCTCCCATGAGCCTGGGGAAATGAAAACTATCGTGTTACTTTGCTCTCACAGAGAGGGATGAGGGCACGTTTGACGTCGTCACGACCATCTCCATATAGTGTGCAGATCAATTGCCAGCCATTATGGATGAAGATCTCACACACAAGTTTTTCAATCCATACATCAACTAATTCATGGTCGTATAGTAGTTGAATTGGGGACCATCACCGCCATTGAAACAGGAGCAAGTTTCCTTTTCCTTCATTTGTAGCCCAGGATTAGCGAGATAATCTATGAGAAAATGGATCTCTCGCACAAGTTCCTCACCTCAAAGGATTTACGTGGAACGAATTTCCTGTTGGCTAACTCATTTTTTGTCCTCCTGCTCCTCCTCATTCAGGAGTGCGCAGTGAACTAGTCTTCTGAGAAACAATCATCTGTGATTGCTCAGCTCGAGCAGGATCAAAGCATGAAGGTCACGGTAACCGCCCCATGTTTTCACATTCGAGCAGGAAGGAATGTTTTGACGGTAGGGACGTCCCATATGACACCAAGCACACTTGATTTTCTCAGGGGAAAATGGAAAAGATTTTTTTACCCTTCTAAATGTTTACGGAGAATCAGAGCAGCTGAATGAGAGTGACTCACCAGTCAGTCAGGCTGCCAAAGTGCACTTGAGTCGGGAATTTTCTGGAACGTTAGCTCAAATCCCAGCGGCGAAGCGGGATGGGAATATCATGTGCACTACTGCTGGAAACATGCCGACGAGGTGGTCATGGAAAAAATGGGGGTTGCATAACAAGTTGAATGGCGTGCAATTTCATAGTGGGAAAGAGATGGATCACCGCAATGCTATTCTTTGCGAAGAATTGGCGGGAAAAAACTTGATGATGTGAAGCTGGCTGAACGGTAGGAGCTAATGGACTGAAAAATGACGGTTGAGGAAAGTCGGCTGCCGACAACAGTCTCTCGTTTGTTTCACTACTTATTTCAGAGCTAATTCAGTTGCATAACATCTCCTGTCTTTAGTGTAGTGTGAAGTGGCGTACAGAATTTGAAGGGTGGAATTTTGTGGTAAGAGAACGCCTCAAGGCACTGCTCATCTTCATACTCACTCACTCACTCAAAAGTCAGACTTTGAGAAAGCCCAAAAGTGGCAGGGGAAAAACAATGGTGTTGTTGTAGTACGTGAAGCCTCCAACTGAGATTTTTAATTAGGATCAAAACATTAATTAGCTTAATTTACGTCCTCACTCAAACTTGTCGGTGATCAGGGGAGCGTTGAGGAGGGATGATGGGTGGATTTGTGAGTTCCATGGTGGCCGGCGTAGTCACCCTCCGGAATCATGTGGCCGTAGAAGATGATCACGAATTTGGAGTGATGCAAGGGAAGTGTCCGAGTTTTTCGTGGGGATGCCGTGACAGTGTGGGATGGCCGGAGTTGTGTGTAGAGTTGTTTCATGAAATTAAGGAATTCTCATCAATCCTTTTTTCAACACACACACACACATGCAAGCCTCCACTTTAATTAAGCCGAATCTGTTGTAGTGTTGAAGTAGAGGAATTTTTAAGGGTCTGCAGATTCAAGGTGTGCATACTTGTGAGCCATTGTTCAACGTACTGTCAAAGATGTACGTGCATGCACACTGCCACATTTTCCGCTTCAGTTTTCCAAGTGTGAGAAAGGCAAGTAAAAAATTCTCTGTCGTTCTCATTCATTCCATGTATAGCGTAGCCGTTCAAGTTTGAGCTCATGCTGGATCTCCGTTTTTTTACGCCCCTTCCCCACTTGTTTACAAACTTCAACATATAGATTTGGATTTAAATGAAGTTCTTCTTTTTCCCGGGCATAGTAGTGGGAGGAGGCGGAAAAAAATTGAGCAGCCATGTAAATTGAATTCTTTGGGGGAGGAGGGGGAGCGAAATTGCCGAGAGAGAGAGAGAGAGAGATTATCCAGAATTAATTCAGGTGGGCAATATAAGGCAGAAAGTAAAATGACTTTTACTCGTGAGGGAGGACAATGGGGGATGAGAATGCAAATCTGTTTGCGTATAAAATACTAATGGCTCTGCTGGTATTATGCAACACGGTCCGTCCCGTCCGTGTATGTGAACGGACTCGTAGAACCAATCCATGAGCCAGCGCAGTCTAATGATGCCATTCATTTTGGCAAACGGAAAAATTGTTCTCTCGAGTTGAATGTAACCGTGCGCTTATAATATGTCTCCTCCGCCGCGCAACCTCCTCCGTTCATCACGCATCACATGCAGCAATCCCTGAAGAAAGAACCACAGGGGTATTCAAGTTGGGCGTTGAAAAAATCGTTGAGGCAAATCATTGATCCGGCGACAAAGCACTTGTAGTTAGTTGTAGTGTCCCGCTCGGCCTTGGGTCGTGTATAGTAAGTGCGCGGGAAAAAATGTTCAATTATCTGATATGGTGATGGAATAGGAGGGACATGGCTGCTTCTGCGACAACTTATTCTGCTTCGTCAGAGCAATACGGATATTATTATTATTATTCGACACCGTCCGACGATTTGGTAGTTGGCTTCAGTTGACGCCATAAATAGCATGGCTTGGGCGGCACTCCCTGGAGGTGACCATCTTGGTAGGGTACGATTTAAGGCTAAATGTATTATTGATGGAGGGATGAAGGAGGCGATGGATCTTACTGTGGGAGATGTGTGGCTGACATGGGAGCTGATGCGGACATAAAATAATTACCCAGAATGAAATGCTTGATTAAAAATCATGTCCCAACTACCATGACTCTCGCCGTGACATGATGAGGAGGAGGGTGACGACAGGAAGGGAGAGCAAGCTGGCACGGTTCTCTCGAGCCGCGCCTGCTCCCGCAGATGAGCCCTCCTTGCACATCTCCGAAGAGCGTCCATCAACCCATTTAGTGGGTTACGGCCCCACTTGATGTCTTTATGAGACAGGGATGTGAGAGCCAAAGTAAACCGGGTGCCAGGGAAATTGAGGGAAGCACAGTGTTATAGGAAACACTGTGACACAAGTGCGGAACACACTTTTGTGGTTTTCACAAAACAGCAGCAGCAGCATGGCTGGAACAAGTGCTGACAAGAGAGCTTCATATGGTTTACTACATTGACTGACTTTTGTAATGGTTCCCACTTGTCCTTCTGACAACATGTTTTTCTAATATGTACATGTATATTTTCTTCTGGTTTTCTCTAGGCCATTGGACATGTGAGCGGTGGACACATCAACCCGGCAGTCACACTCGGTGTCATGGTCACTGGCCAAATGAGCATCGTCAGAGGGATCCTGTACATGGTTGTCCAATACTTGGGTGGTATTGCCGGAGCTGGTCTTCTCAAGGTTTGTGTGAAACATTTAAGTCGTGGCTTTGTGAATAATAATTTGTCTTATTTGTAAATAGCTGGGATGCCAAGAGTGTAGCAGTTAATAGTAAGTACGAATTGTAATCTGCGAACATATCATATAGCAGGCTGGGGTGGTTGTGGCTGTGTAATAGTCGTGTATTGTGGGACCATCAAGATCATGGTTGTGCGTTCACTGCTCTGGATGCTAAATTTAGATGGTTTGAACGGCTGGGGAATTAGTTGATTTAAACAAAATCATTTATGACATCAGTTGTTCACCCGTCCCATCCCCGCTCATTTCCAGCCGGCACGGCCCAGTCGCCACGTCGTTTATAATAAGAACGAGGTGGTCGGTGCGGTGGTGAAATTTTGAGAGATTTTTAGCATCACACAACTTGGTCGCTTTTAGCTTTGGAGCAAGGTTGTGTTTGTGGCAAGTCCCTTTTTGATGCAGAAATGTCGGTTCAAGGTTACCTCACTCCTTCCATCTTTGAAATGTGGCGCTATTTTTGGTGTAATTAAAGCAGATTGCAATGTGTCGCTGTGAGTCTTATGAGGTTACTTTGTAGTAGGCTGAAACATTTAAATATGGAAAATCCCTAGTTAGAAGGTGCACACTTATGCGGGAGGGAGCCAATGTGGAGCTCAAGTTATGCGCTCAATAATGAGCTCCTGGCATTGGGCTGTGGAAGTTGATCAAGTCTTGTAGCATGTGAGAACTAAATGTCGCGACTGGAATAAGGCTCATGTTTCTCATTCAAGGTTGGCGCAGCCGTTGGAAGTAAATCACCTGCGCTCGTCATGTCTGCACATTCAAAATAAATTTTGTTGCCTTAGGTCAGTGTCAGGAGCAAACGATCTAGCATAGTTAGAGAACTATTCAGATTTTTCTAAAGTCTTGGATATTTTTAGTCTCATTTATTCTTTTACTTGATGGTAGTGGCACACCATAGGCATCCCTATTGAGTGGACCGGGGTGGGTGGGAACTTTGAAAACTGCTGATCATCAAATCCCAGGTTGTGAACAACCGGGCAGCACGTCGTAGCAGTGAATATCGCGGATTTACTATATATATCCGTGTTAGAGTAGAAGATGAGTGGACAGATTGTGTATGGATGAAGATTGCGTGCTCACCTTCGATACGCTCATGGTCGACACACACGTGCTGAATGCGATAATGTCAAACCTCGGAGTATTTTCCTGCTTTTTTTTTAACAAAACGTGAACTTGGGATGTGCAGGAGATTTGGAGGTGAGGGTTCCGAGCCCTTTTCATTCACCTCTGTGAATACAGGGAGGAATAAATCAGTGTAGTCCGGAACTAATCTGTTCTCAAGATACAATTTATCTCTTGTTCCCACCGTGTAATACCTGTCGACCATGACTTTAATTTCATTAATTTTTTAATTGGGTAGTAATTAACTTGCTTTTCTTCAGTTCTACTCGATCGTGCATCCCACGGTTGTGCTAGTCATGGCTGCGTTGTCTCGAGGTACTCGACAGTGAGGCAGAGCTTGAGCGAGCCCATAATTCCTCCGTCTAATCCGAGGATAACTAATTAATCAGTGGAAGTAGTGGAAATTGCGCTGTGTCCATTGTGGAAAGAGAGTGAGAAGACAAGCCAACAGTCAGTTGTGCTGCCGTTGTTGTTGTTGCCAGTACTGGAGATGGAGATTTATTGGTGTAACCCCACGTAATTTCTACAGGAATTTATGAGGATGAGGCTTTAAGATGCAGGAACTCAATAGAATAAGTAGGAGTCTGCCGTGGCAATAGCGGATCAGGGAATTTGAGTTATACAGAGTACGATAGCAATCATCAGTCTTCCATGTATGATCTCTGTTTTATTAGTGTCTGCAAACGGAGTGGAATCATGTCGGGGGACCATTAGTTGTGTGTGTTACGTGTAATTATACGTGTCTGTGATGCGTGATTGCGTGATGCTAACACTCGTATTGATAGAATCCCGTGGATTTGGCACAGCCAGGACCACAGGCTTGTCTCCATGATGAATGATCAATGCTCATCCGAAGCTCATATTTTCCCGGCTATTTGCACGCAGGAGGAACTGTCAGTTTGAATGTGCTGAACTTGGTGATTTGCACACGGGGAGGTGAAATAAATCCGATAGTGTTCGCGAACCACAATTTCAATAGGGAAAAGGTGGTGATGTAGGCGTGTGCAGATGTAGTTAGGGATGAAAGTTATTGGCAGACATATTACTACGTGGACTCAAAATAAAACCCGAATGAGTTCAGTATGATGACAATTAGTACAAATGAAGGCGGGGAGAGTTTCCAAAGTATTTTGTTCTCAAATCCGTATGATGGTATAGCAGTGAAGAATAAATTAGGGGAAGGTATTCACTCATGACTTATTTATGCGGCTTATAAATAATGCTAATTATCCTGCTGATGTCAAGTTGGGCTCAAGTTGTTGTTACTGGCTGGGTTTCAAACGGCATACATATGTGGACTATTTCATTACTATTATTATTTAGATGAAGATGAAGACGTATATATATATGTGTGTGTGTGTAAAGTGGTTGTGGTGTTGGGCGGGAATGTGAAAGTGATGGAATATTTTCCTTCGCCCCCAGGCCGTGACCCCGAGCAACTTCCCACAAGGTCTAGGCGGAAATGGACTGGCCACCGGAGTGACTCCAGCCCAGGGTCTTTTGGTTGAAGCCATCGCCACCTTCCTCCTGGTCATGGTGGTGTTCGGATGCTGTGATAGTCGCCGGGATGACGTCAAGGGTAAGCCCAAATACGGTGACAGCGGGCCAGTGCTAATCGGAACACGCTTTAGTAATGTGGGGCATTTTTATTTGAATTAGGATCAATCCCATTGGCCATCGGACTCGCTGTTGGAATCTCTCACTTGGTGGCTGTAAGTAACACACTCTGGCTAATCAATTCGTGCTTTGCGCCCATTAGCAAATAAATGTGCATTAGCGAAATATTGGGAGGTGATGATTCAAGGCTGTGACCATAGCACGATTCTCTGTTTCTTCCACAGATTGGATTCACTGGGACTGGAATCAACCCTGCTCGCACCTTGGGACCCGCCGTCATCAACACGGACAACTTCCACGACTACATTTGGGTAAGTTCGAGATTGCCGAACAAGGGGTTTCAAGGGGAAATACATGCATGCGTTTTGTGCGTATTCGAGTTGTGCGAAAATCATTTTATAATTGATGGTTTCCTTGTGGCTTTGGGCAGCTTTACTTCGTTGGACCGTACGTCGGCGGAGCAGCAGCTGGAATTTTGTACTCCACGGTATTTAAGGCCAGAGGCACAAGCGAAAGCGTGGACTTTTAAACAGTGTCCGAGCCGCAGGAGGGGATTTAGGAGCGTAGCCGTGTTCGAACAGTGAAAAGAAAAAAAGATGTGGATAAGTCCCTCACCAGCCTGGCTAGCTGCCGCTATCCTTATGCGATTACAGGAGTAGCTTCATGAACAGAATCCCAGCACTCACAATGAAAACCCACAATGAAACAATACCCACACATAGAACGCCTCCTCCGGTGCATCTCCGCAACCCTGTTTTTTGGGGATAATATTATGTTAAACCTCTCAGTTCAGACGCCATATACTTTTTAGTATTAACTGTAATAATAGTAATATTAGTAATAATAATAATAATAATAATTGTAACTATTATAAGCTACTGTTACAATCCATGCGCAAGGACTTCCAGCATGAAGCATGAGTGATTCAGTGTATATAGATGTCAAACTGTTACCGTGTACGTGTGCATACTCTTGACGGGCTGAAACCCAGTGCAGTGAGGGGAGGAGGAGGACTGGAAGATACAAATTGTTACAATAATTTTACAATACTCAGGTCAAAATTTTTGTAATAATGAGTTGTGAACTTGTCATATATTTTCAAATTGTAGACAGTGCTGGGTTAGTCAGCTCAATATTTATACGTCCTCGCAAGGCCCAACTATTGAGGATCCCTTCTTCGGCGTGTACACCACGTACGGCTATCCTATCTCTCATACAGCGATATGTATACAGCACAAGTACAGCTGCTGACCTTTAGTTTTAGCAGAACGAGCGTGATGCCTGTGAGATCTGAAGATGTAACTTTAGCTTACCACCTTGACCACCCTAAAGTTGTACGAAGGGAGTTGTGTATAAAATTCTGTAGGACAAAGTTTTGTTCAACTTTTTCTTGTAATCGCTCAAAAAGCTGACACGAGGGATATTTTGTCTCATTCAGCCATGTTCCAATGGATCGTTCATGCATGGGTTTACCAAATAAAGTTAAGTTATTGTTGAATTATCTTTTATATTAATACGACGCTAATACACCAACCAATGCAAAAGAGTAACGGGGCGAAGGACTGGGCGCAGTTCTACAGGACTTCTAAACAATTTTTTCCCTTTCACATTACTAAACTGGAGTCACCATATCGTATCATCCTGAAATTGAAAAATGTTTGTAACTCATCCTGTGCTTACGCTGTCCTCTTAAATTTGGCATTTGATTTACGATTAGACATTGACGAAATTTACCTCTGATGCCACTTCCGGCAGAGGAAAGTTGGATCGTTGTCTTCCTTTTGACATTCATCGGCATTTGGAATCTTTGCAACGGCAGGAGGAAAGAACAAGTAGCAAAAGTGTTGGTCAAAATAGCTTGGGTCATTCGCGGTCATTGAATGACCTTTTTATCAACTGATTGAATCTTTTGCATTTTTCTTCACAAATCGATAAATACCATCTTAAGGTATTACGCTACTAAAACTGAAAATACCGGTTAAGGTGACTCAGGTTGAATGGATGTCATTTCTAACAAATAAATTTGGTTTTTTGACTTTTTCCTTCACCAATCAATAGCTACCATCTTAGCATATTACGATGCTAAAATTGATGAATGCCAATAAGGTCAGTGCATGACCTTACCATCCATCATCGGTTGGAATTTTTTAGTCTGATTTTCACCATTCTGTAGCAACTGCATTATGACATTGTGTTTCTAAAAATGGTAAAAGGCGCAAGTATTTCGGGGTCATCTTTAAACCAGACATAATTTTCCAGTAAATTTTAAACCGTGCTTTAATTCATTTATTTCTGTTCTGTGACACTACTTTTCTAAATTCTGACCGCCGGCCATTAATAATTCTATTTCATAGGACTCGACAAATGTTGCCAGGAGTGGGACCACGTGCATCAATTAAATCAGGTTACGTTATAGCGACCCAAGATAATAAAGACATTGAGATATTAAACTTTAAATTCGCACCTACCCAACCTGTGCGCTTAGCAACTTGCAGTGAGCAGGTTATATAGATTGACGTCTGTTCGTGTGCTTCCACTTTTTGTGCACCGTAGCAGCCACATTTTTCAACTTTACATAGTTTTGACACCGCTAGTCGCTACATTACATTGATCTCTTTTAGAGGAGTTCGTACATGTGCGTGTCCGCCAACCGCCAACCGGGAGGAAAGTAAAAGCAAACTTAAAACTTCGCGCAGCGGTGCTCGATCTCCCTTAAAAGACGTGCAGTAGTCAATATGAAACCCCAGAGAGTTCGAACGCTCGAACAATGATTAAAAAGTCCGCGTTTCGCCCAGCATGACAGCCACGGGGACACCCGCGGAGCCTTGTGAGTAGTTGGAAAACAGTGACGTTTTCGTCATCAGTCGAATACGATCGCCACAGAAACTTACATAAACTTATTTGAGAATGTAAAACAGTTTTCGGAAAAGTCGATATGGATTTTTAGAATCAGTTTTTTGGTTTCGCTATCATCTTTATACATGTTTACTGCTATTGCGCCCATCCGTTTGGTCGGGCGATAAACGTTACTTTCTTTGATGAGCCGATGCACCGCCAGGCCGTGCATCGTGATACTGAAGGCTACTTTCGCAAACTCCGTTTACCCGGTTTATCTACATGGAAATGGGAGTTTGGTCAACTATAGTCCTCATAATGACCTGAAGGACAAGGACTGTGGTAACCAAAATAAATAGATTTCTTTGTTACGCCGTCCCCTGTCTATAGGTCCATTCCGCGTGTCCCTGTTCGTAAGGGTTCGCGAGTTATCATCCGAACAAGGATTTGTCCGCATGGAATGACGGACGCACAGGACCAAAACTATAAAGTAACCTAGAGGCTACTTAATAAAGCGATTCAAAATCACGAATTACACTTCACGTTAAAATATAACACGATTCGTTTGTTGCTTTCAGATTGGATTTCAGATAGGTTAATGAACTTCGAACTGTGAATCGATAATTTTTATGTATGTTTCGAGAAACACAAATTAGTTCTAACGCTCTGGTTCAAGACGTATACGTTACGTGACGTAACATAAATGTACATGAAAATCAAGTAATGGTTGATAAAACCGAGCGTTTCGCATTCCAAATCAACACTAGATGAGTTAGACACACTTTGGCGAGCGAATCCCACATTCTGATTGGATAGGAAGCATATCTGCTTTAGTTACCCGGATACTGATACGGTATCAAAAACCCTTTGATACTGATAGTGGTACCAAAACCTCAAAACTTGGTATCAAAATGTTTGATACTGAAACTGATACCCACCCAAGTTTCAGTATCATTACCACGCCGAGGTTTCAAATGGTGGCGAACCCCATGGAGGCATACCAGTCTAGTTACACGAATAATGATACGGTATTAAAAACCCTTTGATACTGATACTGATATTGATACCGAAACCTCAAAACTTGGTATCAAAATTTTGGTACCAAAACTGAAACCCAACGAAGTTTCAATTGTTCAATTGTGTCGAAACCCATGGAGGTATCAATTTCGGGTTACTATAATATCTGCCTATGCTAATCCGATTGGGGTACAAGAATCGGACGCCAAAATGTGTTGAATCAAGAGTTATTGATTGGCAATGCGAATAGCTCGGTTTGCTTGACAAAATCACACAGTACATTGTTCATTCGTTGTGTGCTTGTGCTTTCAGGAGTTTTAGTTTACACGTGTATATAGCAATTTACTGAGAAGTTTCAGTGATGGTTGGATGTGATTTCCCGCAACAATAAGTATCATCGGCCCCGTAGCTGAGTGTCAACGGTTTGCACTGCGGCCTGGGGAAGCACAGGTTCGAATCCTGGTCCTGATCATTAAGAGAAAGCCAGCCTTCGTGCTTGTTCACCTCCGGTGGGGAATCGCACACTCTCCCCATAGGTGTAAGGGTTTTTCCCGGTGTGTTTTTCCCTGATATTCCAGTAACCAGCTCGGTAGCGATAGCCTTAAATCTAGAACTAAACGAATTGAACGGAAAAGAAGGAACTGAGGCTGATGCGGCGAGAATGTGAACCGGAGTTGGAAATTTCCTGCATGAACTAAGAACTGAGGAAACGGTCGATGAGTTTGAGAATGATCAATGTATAACGTTTTGGCAATGGAAATGGACTGGTAGTGAACGTTCTGGGGCCACCAAGCGTGGCTCTGGAACCATCTCTCAGCGTTTAGCACCAAGCCTGTGTGTTCGGAGCAGGGAGAGAGGAGAAGCTAGATGAATGAACTGGACCAATCTGCGACATGCGTACGACCCATCTCTCTCCACAGCACTCTGCGAAACGTTCTGGATGCGCGTGGAGACGGAACCTGGCGGAACGTTGCGGACTTCGCCCAGGGCGTGAAGAGCAGGCGTGCGGAACATTCTGGTGTCGGCCGGACTGCGAATGGAATGGCCTTTTCCAAAAGCCGTGGAAGCATCTCGGGCGCGCCTACCCTTGCCTATAAAAGCGGACGGGCTGCTCCAGTGCGGCGGAGTTGAGATTTTACTGTCGATGAGTTCACATCTGCGTAGCGCTCCTGACTGCGTTGGTTGTCGAACAGAAATCTTACTTTGGTTTTTGTGAAGTTTGTCGAAGTGTTTCGAATTGCCCTAACGTGGGTTGGGACCTTTTGTAAAATTGTGGTATTTTCTCCAGTGATTGATTTGTGAGATTCCGACCGAATTTTCACCTTCCTGACGCGGGTCTTTCATTGGGAACATTGGATTAATTGTGTGTTTGATAATTAAGTGATTTTCTTAGTCCAAACTTTCCTGGCCTGTATAGTATATACTGTATAGTCATTGATTTCCGCAGTTAAGCGCGCGTTTCCGAGGCCAGTTTGACGACGCGCTTAGAGCTATCGAAGTTGTTGGAGTAGCGCACCAGCAGTGGCTACCACCTGCTAGGGCTATATGCCATAAAGCGGCATAAAGTATCAGCGGCAACGTATGTGGTGAAAGTGAACCGTGTTGTAGACGATATTATTTAACCAACTTGGTAACGTGAAATGCTCGTGGTGGATATTAGATTTTCAAAATTTTATGCGCTCCACACTACAGTTACATTACGTTGAAAAATATACGTTGCTTACACGTGTGACGCCCAAATAACAATGCGTCCACACTACCACCAACAGTATGCCATGTGCCATCATATAAACAATTGAGTAAACGATCACTGAATCATTAGTATTCCATCAATAAGACAATGTCATCGCAGGTCTCTTAATTCCGTCATCATGTGGCAGTTTATTCTACTTGCTGCGCAATCGCAACTTGTCTGCGCAACGGTCTGTTGCTAGTTCAGCATGGTTGATAATGAAATAGCTACCAGGTTGAATGAAAGCTACCAGGCTGTTTAGAAAATACTAGTGGGAGACGCTTGGGTGTTTTGGAATTTGTTATGAGAAGAATTAATTTCCCATCTTACTTTCCCCAAATTTCGTACTCAGAACTCACACATTCTGGCAGGACTGGCACAGTGTACCAGATTGGGACTACCAGCGTATTTTTATGAATGTGAGCAAATACCACCGCTGAATAGTCAGGGATCTCTACAAAAAAATTATCACTGATCCGTCATATGCCGTAGTACAAATTCCTAAAGTTTCTCAGCTTTTCATCCAGCGGTTCCGGAGAAAAATAGGGAATGACATTCGAACATTTTTTGAGGTTCGTGTTCGGATCGCGATCCTGTTCGGCGATCTCGAACCTTTTTTGGGCACGTTCGGGTTCGGATCGTTTTCAAATTACCGAACATTAC
>WJFA01002405.1:0-16105 GCA_009870155.1 Pseudobourletiella spinata | reverse complement strand
CAGACGTTAGCCTTTCGAATGAGCCCAACAAACCATTCTCACTCAGTACGTCCTTTGTAAACTTTGAAACTTTGAACAAGATCCTTTCAATTGTAAAATGTGGACCACATATTAATTGAGTTTAAATGTTAAAGTTGACTAAAATTTTAATTGAGTTAAAATTTGGATTTAGGGAAGAAAGTTTGCAATTATTATTATTTTAATTTTCCCACGTCAAATAAAAACATTTGTATGCTTCAGTCCAGAAAAATAATTTTTTGTGATAATTTAATGGGCGATTTAAAGGTTTTCATATTCGAATGAAGCTTTGCATCTTTCCTTATTTCCACAGAGCGACGGTTTAAACTAGGCCCCAGTGTTTTTATCAACGGATGCGCAGACACTGTGGGTTCTAATTCTTCCGCTTTGATCACACTAGTACTCAATATTTGAGATTTGCATGGCTCCTGGCCGGGAGGGCGAGTGGGCGGTTTGCAATTTACCGGTTAAATTAGTCATTCTTTTATATAATATGACCTTTTTCTCTTTCCCTAGCGGTCGCCATGGAACACGTGGAGGGAGTTATGGGCCACCGGGTGGAAATGCCCTGTGACATCTCACCACGCCGGAGGGATGACACTGTATACATGGTCCTCTGGTTCCGGGAATCCGCCGGCAAGCCGCTTTACAGGTAATTCCCTTTCTCTTTACAGTACGCGCTCAAAGCCTCTCCAGAGATCCCACGTAGCACACGTCCAGCTGGTCCAAACCCCACGCCCCACATTTAACTGTATTTGGAGCGGGTCGGGCATCTACTTGAGAGTTTGTGAACTGGCATAGAGAGGGACAAGGGCGTCGGAGTAGGAATATAGTAGTGGTGAAAACCCGGCTGGGAGATTTACTCGTCCGTTTTACGGGGAAATACAAAGTACAAACAAATGTGCCGCCGCCATAATTGCTGTGGATTGGGGGGAGCTGGATCAAATTAGTCAGTGTGACAGAATCCCTACCGGGAATCCGTTGAGGAGTGTGTGTGCATGTTGTTGGATGGTATTTCTATACGCATGTACGTGTAATTACGTATGTTCATGTCTGTATATGCATCTTATTCATATTCGCATGCGACGGGGTGTGCGAGGGCTGGGATATCCCATTAAGCGGATTAGCAGAATACAAATGATGTGTAGAGATGTTCAATGTGGAAATGATGAGATATATCTGCTGCCAGTTGGCACGGACCACAGGAAAGGTTCTACGACAATAGAAGGCACACACATCGCACTCGGACCCACGGGACTCCGTAAGACACATTGGTAAAATAAACTAGGGCTTTCATCACAGAATTTATCCAGCGGCCGTGGGAAGTAAGCATGTGGATCCGTCCCTCCTCATTTTTAGAACAGGTAGTGAGACAGTAGATTGGGTCATTGAAGCTGGGAGCGGGTGAGATGAGGAACATGAGATTTGTTTTACTCCAACTCGCTATGGAGTCATATTCAGATCCTGGCTTTCCCCTCCACGCCTCTTTCAAACCCATCCAGCCGGCTCTCTCCCCATGGGCTCTCCGGCTTCTGGCACACGGTCCTCGACATGGACAGAGTGAGTTTGGCAGAAGAGTGGTAGTGTTGGCGGTGGGAGCAGTGTTGGGGCCATAGCCCTCCGGTTCCTGGTAATCAGCCAGCCTTCGATCTTCATACTCGTGGAAAATCATACGACACGGTTTTTCCATTAAAAGTCCGCATTTGTGGTCTTCACATGGTATTCATGTGATCTCAAGATAGATTCCAGACCGGATCCCTATTTCAATAAAAATCCCTCCTAATCCGGACGGCTGGCAAGTGTTCCTCCGCCGCTGTCGACATTGTCGTCACCCCGCCACCACCGCCCTGTTTCCACACCCTTATTCCCCTCCTTTTCATATATTACACATCGGGGTACACATGCCGGAATCAAACTCTAGTCAAGACACCTCTAGTCAATGCTAGCTCATGCTGTTGTATGGCTTTTATTTCCTTTTGAAAATAAATTCTTAGACGGTTTCTCTGCTCACAGATCATGCACAGCTGACAATGATGACGTTGATACTGAGGTTATAGATTTGCATGAATGACAGTGCATTGTTCCGGAGAGCTTGTAATTAATTATGAGTATGGAAAACTCATTCTGAATGCATCGACTTTAAACGGTGACGGAATGTGGTTCTAAAAATGTACGAGTGTTTATGTTGTACATGTCCGTAGTTTTATGTAAAGGGTTGATGCGCAAAAAGTTTTTGGGTCGGATATTTGCATTCGGTGAGGGTGTAGGTAGGATTGACTGCGCCACCTGTTTGCCGCAGTTTACACAGAGCTAATTGTATTAGATTAGCTGCGGAGACTCAGACTCAATTTAGAAGGCGTAAACAGAAAATTTGAGTGAATCAAGTTAGCAGTACAAATAAGGCGTGATGGGCAAGGAAAAATATTTGTATGCACAGGAACTATATCTAAATAATAAGTACTAAGCAACAAAGGCAGCCATTTGAAAATAATTCCTTGAAGAAGTGTAAAATTGGCAACATATTTATTTCGTGGTAAGCAGGATTTAACTAGATGACGTACTTACTGTGCCTGGTTATGTATCCGTTTCCCACATATCCAGTTTTTGAAAGACCGTTCATCGAACGCCAGTTTACCGAACCAAGTAAGGTCGACAGTTGCACGAAACCCCACTTTACCGAAACGTTACTTTATCAACAGACAACTTCTCGAAATCGGCCGTTGGTCGAAAGCAGGTTTCTCGAAAGCGTCAGTTAACCGAAAGCAAGTTGATCGTAAGCCTTCGTTGCCTGTATAATGTTGTAATGCTCCCAGTCCGATTCAAAAAAATATGCGTATTAAAGTTCACCTAAAGTTCAATTCTTAGAATGCAACTCATGTGCATTTTTTAAAATTTTTTGAAAAATGTCATAAGGGGAATAATATTAAAAACACGATAAGTTTTTAAAATATTAAATTAAATGCTGAGAAAGTTGAATTATAAATAAGTATAATTACGAACAAGTACGAAAATTTTAAAAAAAGGCGATAAGAAGCTAAAAGCGGTACGTACCCTGATAGCGTAATGAGTCGCCCTTTATTTGACATGGAGACACCTTACGGTAATCTAGAAAGTAGCGCAATGGAGGGTCTAGGCTAATTCACTAATGTAAAAACGTAAAAATTAAAAGCGATAAATATAAGGTCCATACGTAGGCAAAATCATCTACATCAGGAGCGTACGCTTAAAATATACAATAGGGATCTCATCATGTTATTACCAAATCACGCGTATTCCCTCAACTTTCAATGTGAAACAAAGTTTTTCATAAAAAGTTAACCTCGAGATTCGCCCTCTCATGAATGTCCAATCCGGGGGGAAGTTGCCCTTTAAAATCACTCCTATATGCATGGAATAGATGCTGAACGGAAATTACAACCGGGCCGCACTTTGATTCGGTGAAAGTTACACGTTTCCTAGTCCACAGAGACTTAATGGAATAGACGCACATGCAAACTCATACGCACACTCTCACTCTAACTCCCTCGACTCACCCTCGTAGTAACACATGTTTATCTTTGAGACTCGCTTCATGCCAGTAAAAGTTTACCGGCCATGGCACAACGCATCGGTCCTAGCTTGAGAGCAGCAGCACTACCGTACGTAGTACACTAGCTCTACTTTGCTACCAGCCCATCCAAACCCAGTTAGGCTTATATTGACGTTATCGTAGGACGGATAATGCATGGCCCTCCCCTACGTCCACATACACTTCACCCCACCGCGGAGAGACACGAACCATATGCAGCGCTTTATGACTGAGTGGAGGGCGGCAGTAAGCTCATGACACTTGCAAATTTACATAATACTGATCTATTGCTCCTTTTACTCAGCTCATACAGTCGGGCTCAACTCCTGGGATTAGCAGACAAAACATGTCATTCATAATCATGTCACTTTGACAAGGCTATCCCGACACTAACGCACCTCCAATGAAAGTGCACACAGGCACACAAATCCACATCCAAGCTCCCGAAATACTCATAGTAACAGCTTCCATTCTTCTCACAGGCTTTTTACCCAAACATGAATTGAAAGTTGAAAGACAGAAAGAGCCAAATTTGATTTCCTTTTCTCTCCCGACCGACGGCCCGTTCCCTCCAAATATTTACAGCATCCTCGTTGCTTCCATGTCATTTGTTCCCATTTCAGCGCCCGCCGCCCAACCTTTCCCGATCCATCCACTCATCCTCATTTTCAATTTATACATATGAGAAACAGCCGGGACTAATCAGTTCCGCAGCCGTTCAGTATTATCAGTTCAAAATTAGCGTTGGACAGAACGAGAAGGGAGTCTGCGAAACAGAGCTCATTAGGCCGCCCTAGCCTTGTTCTCTTCTCAAAGTCATCTCGTTTTAGGTTTGGACAACTCCGAGTCATTTGAAACGGCAGGGAAGTCGTTGAGTGAGTGAGTGGCAGCGGAATGCAACCGTCATTGGGAATGACGCAGAATTTAATCACATTCGTCTTTGAGATTTGACCTGTTCTGATTTAATCTCTCCCAATTATACGTCTGTTCTCCTCAAAAAGGGGAACCGGGGGGATGCCCGTGCTAGCCACAACACAGTAGAATAGAGCAAGAGCAGCTGAAGGAGTACTAGTGGTAGTAATAACGACAGTGTGCCCGACGTGTGCAGCTCCAACAACATCAACATATTGAGTAGGGCTAGAAAAGTCATTCCAGTCAAACGTTGGTGAAAGCGGAGAAAGCGAGAGACACTATGATGAATGTTGCATAGGCCTTCTTACTGGGTTTCCAGTGAACCTCAGCGATTCATCAAGCTCCTTTCAGAAGCCAAATCTACAAAGGGAGCACATTGAGGCAAAAAGAAAGACGAGGAAGAGGAATAAGAAGTAGTGGAAGAAAAAGTGAGAGAGAGAAAGCTAGGGGATACCGACAGGGAAATGCTCTACAAATAAAGAAACTGCCATGAAAAATTCTATACAACTTTCATTTTCCAAAATGTGTATATAAGGAAAAAGGCCGCTGCCACCGCCGCAGCTCGCGTGTCTCTTCAACACCCACACATAATGGCATGAATGTGGAACAGATTTTCGCCTTGCTTTCGTCCGCTCTTAGAACTCAAAGAGAAAGATATATTCAACGGACTAGAACGGTACAGATTGTCAAAATGCGGAGTTGGAATGGTTCAAAACGGTATTTTATTCCACCTCAATCTTGAGTACTCATACTATTATGGTTTTTCATCATTACAGGGTGAAATTCAAGGGTGAGAGTGAGAGGATTTAGGGAATAATAAAATGGGCTTATGAACTTGAATCAATAATGACTTTTCCACTGTTCCGATTCTTCATAACGGATTGGCCCATCCCCCCAAAGGGAAAACACTTGAGAGGGAGACAATTTTCTGCTTTCATCTAACCATAACGAAGGCAGCGGGTCGTCAAAGAAGAGTTTAATGTTCATGAGTGACTTCAATGAGGGGCTGGATTGAGTTCTACAGTGATTGCAGAGGTCAAACGTTTTTTATTGTCTACGGTAATGGGCTCGAGGAAAAGAGTAAAATAGGATGCAATATAGTTGAAAATAAAAGTTTTATCCGAAAATTAAAGGGATCACTGCCCTGGACTGTGTATTTCAAGGGTTTGGAAAAATTAGCAAGCCAGTACTTTCACTACAAGCTGAAAGTACTAAATTCTTATTCATGGGATGACGCAGGCACTCTCAAATAATATTTCGTTTTTCACTACCTCCAAATTCTAGTTTTGATGTCCGGGGAAGAGGGATGAAAACTGCAAAGACGTGGTCTTCAAAAACGGGATTTGATAGACGAGCGGACTTCCAACCGGCCTCTCATCCCGCTTACCTCCTTGTCAACGATCTCAAACTCACGGATCAAGGTGTCTACCGCTGTCGTGTGGATTTTCGGAACTCGCCCACGAGAAATTCTTTAGTTAACCTAACCGTTGTTGGTAAGTGAGAGCAAACTTTATTCGATCCTTATCACTCTTGAGGCAGCCTAGAATTTTCTCATAATTTCCCGTCGTTCCTCCCAGCTTTCTTGCGTTTTCAATGCTTCCCGTTACTGCCCGTGGGGTCATGATTACATTGGTTTGCTTTGAATGTGTGTTGCTTTTTCCCTTCAGATTGATTTTGTTTGCTCTCCCATTTGATTTCTGCCTGTTTCCACTTTTGTTTACACTGCTATTTCCAGATTGAGCACCCAGAGATGACAGCTCAAGACTTTATCGAATATGGATGGTAAGAAATTATGGAGGCAGTAATTTTGAAAGTAATTATTTCGTTCTGTTGTCTCCTTCCTTATTTTCACTTTCAACATTTGGTTTCTGGCAAAGACAAAGAGACTTCGTTAGGGACAACCTTGGCTCAGGGAGTCGACTTCTATGTGAAAGTCGAACGTTCTATGTGATGATGATGACGACGACGATGCTGAACATAAAGATGATCAAAATGGAGAAGAGATTCTCTATCGGTTTTTCTACACTCTCTGTTCCTCCTTGGAAACATCAAAATACGCGTCGGGCCCCTCTGCCACTCGCCTTACCGCAGCACGAGGTTGGGCGGGATTCCCCTTCCTGAATGCATGCCTGGCACTCCTTCTACATTAACTTTCCCTCCAGAGATCCGAGGATTCTCTTGAGACCTATACGGGGGTGGCAGGTGGAATTAATTTGATGGGGACTTTCATCAAAAGGAGAGGAGGAATTTAAGTGAAACACATTGATTACAGAGTGCGGCGGCAGAGAGTGGATGGATGACTTTCTATGTGGGTCTATTTGAGCATTTGTACAATCCATGGTGAGTATGTCAGAGAGAAACCTGAAAGCGAAAGAAATGCTAAATGATCGTTAGAAGATGAAGCCAACTTTCCGCGTCCTTCTTCAGTGGTATGGCTGGATAAAATCCTCCTTAACGAAAACAGTGCTGCTTGCAGAAATACTGGTTGCTCATTCAAGCTGCAAACACACTCTTGACGCATTTCAGTGAACCTTACTCGTAATTTCCCGATTTTTGCTTCGCTCCTGCTGCTATTCTGCTCGAGGAACTTTAAAAAGTTACATGAATTTGTAGTCCTTCTAAATCACAAGGGATTTACATATTGACAAAAGTGTATTTTATCCTTAAAATGATGCTTGAAAAATAAACAGGAGTGCGTACAAATCAAAAGGAAGCCGTCCGTTCTAATGGAATGAGTAATGATCCTTTTCCTACTTTCTCCACCTTCCCACTCCCGCCGACACGGGAGCAATTTAGTTAGTTTAGCTAGCATTATTGGGTGTGGGTGAGTGAAGAAGAGGATACTGTAGCTGATGTGTTCCTGCCGGATACAGTTTGGATTTCTCAAGGCTATAAACGTTCCTCCCACTAAGGTAAATTGGAGTGGTGGGGAATGAATCACGACTGTGTTGGCGGCGGCGGGTTTAAATCCACTATGCTTTTCACACGTAGTAACAACCCTAGAGCTAGTTTCCCGGCTTACCGAGGAGGAATTTAATCAGGAAAAATTGAAATCCCAGGCGGACAGGAGGAACAATCATGTAATTAGACGGGAGTGGGTGAAATGTGGTCGGTGAAAGTACACTGCCCAGTCTAGCACTTGCCTTTACAGCTGAATCCACATTCGGTTTCTCACATCCCATATATGGGCTCGGAAGACCCGTATAGAGGAAGCCACTCTGCACCGCTGTAAAATTCTTTCCGCAAAAATTGACCGGGTTGAGGGATTGCCTCTCGCGTAAATATATGTATCGGACAGAATTATCAATTATTACAAGGCTAATGCATCATGTTGTGGTTTTTCACGCCCGCTTTGTTAACACAAAAATTTTGGATTTGATGGAAAGAAGGGAGGAAGTCATAAATTGTCTCGGGCATATGGATGTTTTCGGATTGCGGGTGAGTACGGGGGAAAGTTCATCGAGGATATATCGACCGAGGGGAGTGTAGGGCGGTTTGAGTTGTTTGCATCACACGATTCGTGCACCACCACCGTCTTTCCTCTTGTTGTTTTTTGCACTAGTTGGGCAAAAGTGTTTCCGTCCTCCTCTGAGCATTTGCTCATGGATTTACCTTTTTGAGAGAAATTTTCCACTCTGGCACCTTTTACCTAGATTTACTGTTATGGTCTGTCTCCCCTTTCCCTCCATTCCATCCATTGGGGCTCCCCGTTCTTTGTGGAAATAAATGTGCATAAAAAATAGGAGCAAGATTCCAGTATGTATTTAGGCTCAACTTACAGGGAGGAGGTGGGAAGGGGAGGAAGGGGACAAAAACACAATCCGCTCAAAGGCTTTTCACTTCCATCCAGCATTCACCACCAACTC
This sequence comes from Pseudobourletiella spinata, assembly GCA_009870155.1. NCBI lineage: Eukaryota > Metazoa > Arthropoda > Collembola > Symphypleona > Bourletiellidae > Pseudobourletiella > Pseudobourletiella spinata. The sequence goes on along the minus strand of WJFA01002405.1, from coordinate 7,741 downwards.
CAGGATGTGGAAAGAGAGATGACAGATGAGGATTTTCTCCTCAAATCCACACATTCTTGATTCATCCCTGTGTTCCCTCAGTTGCTTATATGTAATTGTTTTCCTCTTTACTCAAACATACATAGAGATACACTCGAATGATCATGAGCCAAACACTTACCACCCCGACCTTCTGTAAACTATCTGACCTCTGTTCATCTTAGATTGGATAGGGAGAGAGCTGTGCGATTATGACACTCCTTTTTTTCTTTTTTGGAGGTTGTGGAGCGATAAGATCCTTGTTGGACTGCATGAATGGGTGCACAATTTGATTGAGAATTTTCCCTGTAGTAAAGAATTCTAGACCTGCTGGAGGCACAACTTCTTTTCGTCAGACAGTTTCGAGATCAGCTAGCTGCTCTGAGGCCATTTTTGGACTCACAGAGTACTACACGAAACTTTCGGTCTCTTTTTATGGTGGCGATGATTTTTCTAGTTGGAATTTTTTCTCGCCTATCTGACATCTTCTTCTTGTATATTATGCAAATTTTAATTAATAACATTTTTTTCCATTTTTCAAACTTACGGCATAGCTGTTTTACCGTAGTATGAAACATATGGCTATCAGGATTTCACCGCAGTAATCCATTATTTTGGAATTAGCATTATTTTCAAAATGAAAATCATACTAGAAAAAGTCTCAACATATCTCTTGGAAATTGTATGAATATGGCTGCAGTCATTTTGTTCTGATTTATAGGCCGTTTATAATTAAAAGCGCATCTACCTAATCAGCCACTAGCGCTTTGACATTAAACTTGTACATTTTAATGATTCCTATGAATTTCCTCGGCGCTTGGGCTCTAACTTGTGCTTTGCCCCGCTGAAGTTCCCCGAAAATGATTGGGATGTCCTCCTTCCTTCGCTTCCCCTTCGGCAGTCATCAAACCCCGCTCAGAAGCAGGAATTATTGTCGAAATCTGAGAGTAGGGGTACGATGCGTTTTCTGAATTGATTTCTCATGCGAATTTTCCTGGTATGTGTTTGTCACTTTCAGTGCCGCCGACGTTACCCGTTATTTATGACGGATCTGGAGCGGAAATCCTCTCCACTGTCGGCCCCTACATTGAAGGCTCAGATGTTCTTCTAACCTGTCGCGTTAGTGGAGGTAAGTAGGATGACTTGGAAGCTCTTGAAAAATGTATCACTGCACCCCAGCGTAATTTTCACCACTCTGGCCCGGAGAGCATGCTCTACATATTCCACTTGGTGAAGGACGTTCACCCATACTCGTCCCGCCTCCTTCTCCCGCAAGAACGAGGCGAAGGGGTCCGATTTAACACTTTCTCCCCCTTAAGTTTCCCCTTTCATACCGCGGTTACGGCGGGAGGAAACTGTGTACGTGAGACCCCTAATAATGTATTCATCACAGCTTCCCCGCTAACCTTTCTAATTTTCCTAGGCTCCCTTCCCGGAAACGCTTTGAAATACTCGACAGATTTCCTTCTCGAATTTTTTATCCCTTCCTCTCTTCAGCAGAAATTCCTCCCCTCGGAAAATCATTGCTCATGAATGGAAATGAGTCCACTCACACTTGTCATTTCCAACGTGTTCCGTCTAGTCCTTTCACCTCCAACCCACCCTTTACTGTAGTAAGGATGTGATTTGGAGGAAAAAGCAGCACTAGCGTGATTTTCCCGGTACACTAACTCAGCGGTAATGTAGAACTAAATACAGCAGAGCTAATCCGTCAGAATTTTATAAAAAGAACCATCCTGCTCACAACACGCTCTGCGGTTGTCCTACCATTTTTATTTTGGATGACCAATCCGCTGGATTTGAAACAATTGCAGGTAAACCTGAACCTGTCGTTTCGTGGTATGTGAACGGGGTGATGGAGGACTCATCATATCATATGGACCGATTCGGGGACGTGATCAATGACTTTCTCTTCCGTGGACTCAATCGTTCCCATCTCAATTCCCACTTCTCCTGCCGTGCCACCAATACGAAGCTCATCCCGCCTGTGGAAAGAACTGTCCTCCTGGAGCTCAACTGTAAGATTTTAATTCATCCTTTCATTTTTTTACATACGGGCCGCAAAGACATATAATATTAATAGAGATATTCATTTCAGACTGAAAGAAATACATACGCTAGTACAAACAAATGCGTCGGTGTACACAAAAAAGAATTGCTTCCAAATGCAGACGCATCCAAAGAGTTCAAAATACTGTAACGGATGCCACACAAATATTTAAATATGCACAGATACGCACACGATTGGAAACATAGGTTTGTGCACACACATATGAGATCACATCTAGAAACACATGTGTAGACCCGTGCTTGAATGTGCACACATTCGCAAACACACAAGCACACACTGATGTGAATGTACACCGTTTTCCAAACACATAGCCCTGCTTAAATGCAACCTCAGATGTACATGCATAAACACACATGGAAACATATACGCGCGTACACCCACGTAAGCACCAATACCTGTAGTCACACATGAAACTGAACATGCATGTCTAATCCGGCACCTCCGTTACACCATGTCAAAACAGCGTGGTTTACAAATGTGAACGCCGACGGGAAAATAGACGAGCCTGCACAATGTGCACCCATAAAGGCCATTATACCAAGCGTGTGCATAATAGCTGGACGTCCTTCTCTCACGCATTTTCCCGATTCAAAACACCATTGTGAGGGCGTGGGCTTGTGTGTGCATGTAACACACCATGGTGAATGAGCCTTGCTCCACAGCCACTCTGATGTTATTCGCCTCCGAAGCCTTGGTGTGTGCTGGTGGTGGGAGCTATATTGATTGGAACAACGACCCATCCATGTACTCGCCCAACTCATTAAAACTCTGTAGTTATTCTAGTCGGAGCACGTAATGCAGCTAATCATGAGCTAAGCTACTTTCTCCAGCTTAACTTTCACTATGTTCCGGAAATTTGAAGCACAAATAAGAATATGATTACGTCTCCTACATCTAAAACTACTACTACCACTACCACGACCAATATAGCTGCAGTTCAAATAGTTACCGTACTATTGGCACTGCCACACCGCAAGCCCCCCTGCAACCCATAAAACTCTTGGAAACTTGAAATGTATTAAGTTATACAAGCCCTCCAATTTAGCTGGTGCGGCCGTGAGAAGTATGCCGGTCCGATGTATACCACCATCACCCAGCTGGAAGTATACTAACTACACTCACAGAATTTATACATGCGTGTGCAAACTTTCGAGCCGTGCCGTAGAGCGTAAGGGGAAGTTCCTCATTACGGATCTGATCGACTCCCCCATGCATGCAGAAGCTGCCCTCCACCTAAAGAATGTGGGGTGCGGTAGAGACCCGTCGTGATCGTCCCCTTTGTTAAGTGCCGACGGTGGCCAGGCCGTGTGCTGTAAATGTCAAACGTACGGGGCTCGGCTTGTAGCAGTTGTTGTAATGCAGGCGCATTAACCCTGTCGTGGCTTACCCTCACACAACCGCACAGTCACGTCCCAACTCACCGTCTTGTTCCCCTTGTCCTTCTTGTGTACTAGTTGTTCTTGGTGGACTAATTAAAAACTTAAATGTCTCCACTTGGCTCTATAACCTTTCACGCAAAAATCAGCTTCGTCCAACCCGGAGCTCCACTCATCCCCCACCACTGGTGATTATGCAGTAGTAATGTAGGGTGCCTTTATTAATAGAGCGGGTAATTTCCCGCGGCCAGGGCGAGAGGGAAATGAAGGGGCCTCCAGGATCTGTCCTCAGCCAAGTATGAGACCAGGAGTCCCGGTTGTTAGTATGGCATAATGCATTTGCATGTACATGTACTGATAGCATTTAACCGCCCAACAATAAACTGTCCACAATCTCTGCGGAGGATCTCGGAGAGTAAGCATCACGGGAGGGGAGGCGAATAAGGGGAGGGGGGTTTATGCCCTAGCTCGTCAGGCCCCTCTCCACGGCAGTACTTTACTTGCTAATTCCCCCGGATCTACCCGTAGCCAGAGCGATGAGAGGGAACTCCCCTGAAAAATTTACATAAATATCCAACGGCGACCCCCCACTTCCCACCGACGGGGTGTAATCAGCATAAAAACGCTTTAAAACTCTCAACCGTCGGAATAAATCCCAGATGGGAATCACTCAGCCTCCAGGAACAATAAATCTCCTCCCACGGCCCCGGAGTAACAAAGCGGGCTGTAGGAGGGGATTCAAGGCGGAGTTTTCCCTTGGAATCTTGATAGAGTGGTTCAGCCGTTTGTAGTACGTGAGTGCAAGGAGCCGCCTGTGTTCATTCCGAGCCGTTCACGGCTCGTCGAGGAGCACAATGAACCGTTTTGGAGACGGGATGGCTCCCCAGACTTCCTCCTCGTCCGACTCTGGTGAGTCTATATTCTCCGAACGTGCTCATAATACCCGCAAAAATCGCCCAACCAATGTCTCTAATTACAGGCTCCACCACCGGGCTTCCTTAAACAGAGGAAATGGGTGGACATTGGGGTCAAGTTTAAATTTGAGCAATACCACGAGTTTCCTCGCGTGTGCGTGAGTGCCGGCAGTGTTTCCGTGCGATTACAAAGTTTACCACTTGATGAGCGATTTGGATGAATCTCACTCCCTCAGTGACGATTGAGTCATTTAGCAAGGTGTGAAGGCGGTTTTTTAGGAGCTTGCGCAATCGAATTGCTCCAACGTCTCACGGTGATTCTGAATTATCTGGCTTTGAAACAATATACAAGCCGAGAGCGTCATTCTAGTATCCCATATGACTCCCCTCAGGAACGTCCGCAGGAATTTTGGTGGAACTTACTAGGCAGGTGGGCGGAGGGGTACTTCTGTGGCAATGTTCCCAGCACTTTTGAGAGGGACACGAGCCACAGTGTGGTTCAGTAGTGTTGGTGGCTCCCACGGTGTGAGCTCCGCTTTGTATAAACTGCACTGTCGAGCCGTGTTCAAGCACCGTCGTTTTTGGACGACCTCAATATGTACTGCCGTGTGAGCCTCGTCGCATGTCCACCACAGTATCCAGTGATCCATCTTGGCAAGCGTTTACAAGGCTCATTACGACAGGGTGAAACTAGAGAGAAAGAGAGAGGACAAGCCGTTACTCGGCATGAGCTCATAGAATTCACGCCCGGATTTTCCTTCTGCGTAGATCCCCTCCCCTTGGACATTATTATTGTTTTCCTCCCACCATCAACCCCATCAGTCTCAATAATAGCCCCTCCGCCGCTTCCCTTTCCCACAATGCCGGCCCACAAAATGTATTCACACAAACCCACACACGTGCTCCCTTCCACTGCTGCCGTCCACATCTCCCATCATGGTGGCTCTCATTATTGGATTGAGCGGGACGTTACATTGTGGATCTCTCACTATGAACAAGGCTCTCAGTGTATAGTGGTGGTGTGCGGGAGTGAGAGCTGGGGAAACAATAACATTTCCTAAATTACCTCCGAACCATAATTACTTGGCCCATTCATTCCATTGTTCGGAGGGTCCCTATGGATGATCCTGAGAGTGCGGGTGCGGGTCTTGGGACCCCCTCAACTCCTGAGCTCCCCACCGCTCATCTGCCACTTCTCGTGCTGGGAAGAAGAACAAACTCACTCAGTCAGCGGTGAATGGTAGGCTTTGTGGGGTGGTGGCTAACAGTATAGAAGAGCTCTGCTCTCATGAACTTTGATGAAATGACAATGGGATTAGGGAGCCCTCCCCCAAACCCAGAACCCTTCTCAAATCATATCTTCACATCTTGATTAAATTTCTCGGAAGTCGGACGACTAAAACATCATTTGGATCGGTACAAGTTGGCACTACTTCCACGACGTCGGAGAAAAACAGTGTATACACAACAACACTCAGGGTGACGTGATACTTCTATTCTAATTATTTCAGTGAAGCCGCTGTACGTGCGTATGCAGCACAAGCAGACTGAGCGGACGGTGGCGGGGCAGGAGTATCGGGTGGTGTGCGAGACGGCGGGATCAAAGCCCCCCGCAACCCTCCGTTGGTTCAAAGGAGGGAACGAGATCACTCAAGTCAGCACTCAGGTCAGTATACAGTCATATCTTTTTTATTATCACGTCCTCCTCCAAACAGCCACCCATCCTCGAAGAGAGCGGCGGGTAGGAAATTGAATATTCCCAATCTGATCATATCATGTGCTACATTCCTTCCAACAAGGATTCATCGCACACTCCAACAAATGGTTTTCTTATGGTAGGCTCTTCTTTACTCCTCCCTTGAAAGAGGGAGAGCCTCTGCCGCCCCTTAATATAGTTATGGACGCCAGATCTCTCCCGGAAACTGAATAATCGGACCGTTTTTTTTTTGCCTCCACCGTGATTTATTTCGTCCTGGAGATGATCAATGCATCCCTGGACCCATCCCGAGAATTAATGTTGTAACACCCCCACCACACAGCTTCGTCGGGGAACATTATTGGGCTCCGTGCCGCGGAGTGGCGGGCAAAATGATGAGCTTTTGAGGGTTAGAGATGGAAAATCCACCCCACCTGAACACCATGTCCCTCCGTTTTCTCTCTGGCTATCGCATGGAAAAAAAAGTTTGTTGTGATAAAAGGAATGATTTATGAAGGGGGAAATCCAATCTCATTCCCATACACGAGGTGAATTTACCGTTCAGAATGGGCTAAAATGACGCATTCTTTCTTCCATTCAAACCCATGGCCGACTCAAACGGAGGGGTCGACAGGGGTAAAGTTTTGGGATGAACTGATTTTTAGCGGCATTGAAACCAGGAGGGTTTCGAATGTGGGCGGCCAACGTCATTGAAAATTGAGATGGGGGAACAGTTTTGAATTAATCCCAAATTCCACACCCAACTGAATCTTGGCCGGAGCTGAAATAATAGTTTATAGAGCTTGCCGCCGAGGATCTCTCCATGGAGTAATAATTGGAATAATAAGTGTGGGCGGTGAGAGGGGGGGGAATATTTATCAGATGAATGAGTGGAATGGAGGAGTTCTACACATTTTTCCCTCATTCAAGTGATATGGGAAACGGGAAAATCTTTGAAGAGTGAGGTCCAATTTTGTAGTAAGGTTTTGGAGGAGTTAGGTAGAAGGAGTTTTGAGTTTGAAAGAGCAGAAAAAAATTGCGGGGTCTCTGGTGATCTAGAGAGATAGGAGAAGATTTCTGGGGAATTTTTCATTATTTAAAACCCAAATAGGCGGCCATGTAAACACACGTCCCTTTGACAGCTCGTATTTATTATTTAAGACAAAATACTTTGGACTTTCTCCCTTCTCAGGGATTTACACGCCGAAGAGATGTTCAGACACAGATGGAGGCCTACAAACACACTCTTACACGCGGATATACAAATATGCATGAGCCACACAAAACCTAACAGGCGTATTCACTCATTCACCAGCACATGCATACAATGACGCATATACAAGCTAAACGAATACGCCCACAAGCACACTTTTATGCCAACATGCTCGTGCGTTCAAACATACACAAGTACGCCAGATACAAACACGTGCACAAATACGTCCGCATATCCTCACATACAAACACGTATAATATTTACACGTATATACAAACACAAATATAAACATGGTCACATACACACGTACGCACATACGCTTAAGCATGTAAGCTTTTTAAGCATATGAAACCAACCACTTCGCCAACCAGAGACAGACGAGCGATCGTAAAGGGAAAAAATGGATTCTTCCTATATACACTTTTACCACCTCTGGTGCAGCTCGTGCTACCA
>WJFA01002404.1:0-16105 GCA_009870155.1 Pseudobourletiella spinata | reverse complement strand
AATGCTCGACTAGGGAGCTGCTATTTGAAGCCACATGACAAATACCACTACACATTATCCTCTCTAATATGCGAGGAATTAACACCGCTGCTCCGTCTCACATTTTCCACGAGCTTTAACCATGTTTAATTTTTTGCCTTACCACTATATGTAGTACAACGGCTTCGAGCAGTTGTGTATTAACTTCACCAATGAGAAGCTCCAGCAGTTTTTCAACCATCACATGTTCGTTCTTGAGCAAGAGGAGTACAAGCGGGAGGGCATTGACTGGGTGTTCATGGATTTCGGTATGGACTTGCAAGCCTGTATCGAATTGATGGAGAAGGTATTTTCCCCCATTTTAAACGGGCCAAGGGAGATCGGACGGGCAGCCGCCCTGTCTGACTCTTGTCCCCTACTGGCAATCTACGTAAAGGCTCAAGTTGCCGTGGTATAGCCAAAATGAGACGACCGTGATGAAATATATGGACCATGCTTCCTGGATGGACTCTATTTGTTACTTGATTTGCCTGGACTAATACACTTGTTGTATCTAACTTTAATTTTTTTTATTATCTTACTACCATTTTTTCAAGCTTTGCCCTAACCTCGGTCTGGCCTGAACCAATATAAAATAACTTTAATATATTTCTGGTGCGATGGACGTGACTCCAGAATATCCACTGCCAATGTGGAGTATCATGTTGTAAAGGACGCAATATGATGTGTACACTGTAGATACGAATGTACAATAAGGATGAACCCAATGTAGTTCCCCACTCGTTGTTGTCTTGATCTGGTTTTTGCTCTTGTTGTTTTGTTGTTGTTGTTGTTGACGACCCCTTGTTGTTTCCTTTGACAGTACAATGGGTTTGAACAGTTGTGTATCAATTTCACCAATGAGAAACTCCAGCAGTTTTTCAACCACCACATGTTCGTCCTCGAGCAGGAGGAGTACCGACGTGAGGAGATTGAGTGGACCTTTATTGATTTCGGCATGGACTTGCAAGCATGCATCGAGCTGATCGAAAAGGTACTTAGAAAAGTACTCGAAAACGTAAAGCTATCATGACTGGCCGAGATACCTCTCCGCGGCTCTGGTGTCTCGGTAATCTGTGATTATGTCGGGGCTGATGTGGTCCCTGCATTTGGACACCGTCGTAGTTGCCTTGCCTTCCAGTAAACCCTCTCGCTGAATCGTGAGATATTCAGAGATTGTCCGAGTTTCATGTATTAGTTACCACCACCTACAAATCCCCCAACTTGTGGAACCCCCACGAGCTGTAGTATTGAATGAGTCCAACTACTCACACATCTTGTATCTGTTGTTTTTGTTGTTGTTTTTTCCCAACCCCTCGTTTGTCGTATGTTGGAATGAATATTTCGAATAGTTCTGTCCGAAAGGGGGCGGCGACGACGACGACGACGACGACGATTGTTGAGAGGACGCGACGAATTTTGAGCCTTTACCTAGGTATGCTTGGTGAACCGTGGGTGAGCAGGGATCTAATTGAGTTTTTCTGACGCGCAGCCTATGGGTATCATGTCCATTCTTGAGGAAGAATCTATGTTCCCCAAGGCTACTGACCAGACCTTTGCTGAGAAGTTGAAGAATCAGCATTTGGGCAAATCCGCTTGCTTCGTCAAGCCTAAGCCACCCAAGCCTGGCCAAGTTGAGGCTCACTTCGCCATTGCTCACTACGCCGGAACCGTGAGTTGTCCCACTACACTGATAATTGATGTGTTAAACTGCGGCTCCGGGACTGACCAGTCGGGGCTATGGACTGTGCACATGATCATTCATATCTCCCGCTCCAGGTGCCTTACAACCTTACCGGTTGGTTGGAGAAGAACAAGGATCCGTTGAACGACACCGTCGTCGACCAGTACAAGAAGGGCTCCAACGCTCTTCTCTGCGAGATCTTCGCTGACCATCCTGGACAGTCTGGCGGTGCTGATGCCGGCGGCGGCGGCAAGGGTATGTCTCGTAGCCAAAGGGGAAAATGACAAAAGTTTTAGAAGCCAGGGATTTTTAATTTTTTTTACACATTGATACTATAGAATTATACAGAAATATATTTGAGTTGCTCGGAGTATCCTATTCGGAATTTGCGGATACCGTCGTAATACACGTTGATATTAGCTTTTTGGGGGTCCCATATAGGATGGTCAGAGCGGCACTAGGAATATTTTTTATGCTCTCCCCACCTCACATTTCCTCACTAGACCACCCTGGATGGTTCAGTCTCTAAAGTTTTTAATTTTATCCAAACATATTTTTTCCCTACATATTATATTCCACATAGTATTTGACTTCGAATACTCTTTTATAAGATATACTCAAGTATACATATGTATATTTAAATTGAGAAATGATGATTTGTACAATTTGAAAATGACTCACATATGGACGGAATTAGGTGGCGGTGGCAAGCGTGCCAAGGGCTCTGCCTTCCAAACTGTGTCCGCCCTTTACAGGGTAATGGAAAATAATCATAGATTGAATCGGAGTCGTGCTAATGTTTTGCAGACATAACTCGGTTCATGCGCTTCCAATATACTATATACATTTATATATATTTATATTATTACTCTCTCCTAAATAAGCTTGCTTTCGCCTCTTACTTATACTCCCTATGTGAATATATACATGAATCTTCGCTGCTCTGCCAAAACATTTCTATGATACTACTATCAATCGCCGTCTCAAATCTAGCGTGGGAATTTGAATTTCTCTTTCTTTTTTTTAATTTAAAATACACTAAAATAGTTTTATGCCTACGTGGAAATGCCGCGCTGTAACACGCACACAATGCTCCGCCAAACATAACTGCTCCGTCAAAGATGTTGTTCGAGGCAGGGTTCCAGGTATATAGGGAAGGATCCAGGGATCTCCAGTGAGCCTGTAGGTCGTCATCATCCTCCGGCAGTCCTAACTTTAATGCTGTACTGTTAAATTCCGCAACTCTGCAGGTGGTGGCCGTAAGAAGGGAGCGGGTTTCGCTACCGTCTCCTCAGCTTACAGGGTTCGTTAAATTATTTTAGTCAGACATTGTCCAGTTTTTTGAACAAGTTTTAGTTTTTGTTTTGTTTTGTTTTTTCTTTTCTTTTGTTCCATTCTGTTTTGTTTTTTGTGTCCTTTCCACCCCAAAAACAACTCCCTCAATTCTTCTCTTTTGACTCTCTCGTCCCATTTTCATGAGCACGGTCCGGTGCTCAGAAAAAAATAAGACTTTTCCACCTCGAATTTGATTTGCCCCGCCCTTCCCCCTTTTGTGAATGGCCAGCCAATGACCGGCTGACGTGATCCTGCATGGAACATCATGGACGACAGCCTCAGTACACCTCTATGCGGGATCATAGAGGTGCTCATGTTGTGCACACCAATGAAAATCCCCTTATCGTATCCCCGAGTCCCAACCAACTCTTTTCCCGTACTGCAAGTCTGTCTGTCATTGTCTTCCCTTTTGCACACGTGATGTGAGTTTTGATTGCACACACGCGCCCGAGTTACTGTACATAGAGACAAATATATGACGACATCCCTTTTGTGAGATAAAGTGAGATCAGGAATGGCCACCGTATACTCCGTGGTTCCAACTCCAATCCCATCGTCATCACCACCACCACCACTACTACTACTACTACTTCTACTACCCACACCACCCATGAATGTGTGGATGGGCAACATCCATAGACTATCGGATGGAACGTTGATTTGTTTCTTATTATTTTCAAAAAAAGGACACCAAAAATATATGAGGGTTCAACAGTATGAACTGCCTTGTTTGCTTCCACAAATAACACCACAAAATAACGGCTTGAGTTACGAAGCTGGTGATAACAACTACTTCACACCTTAGTCAGAGCCCTTGTGTGTCTGTGTGCCTGTGTGTGTGAGTGAGTGAGTGATTGAGTGAGTGTTTGTGTGTGGGTGTGAGTTAGTGTGGGGCATGTAGATTGAATGAGCTTGTTGTGTACCAAGTGTCTACTACTTGAATGCGCAGTACTTCCGCTTTTTTTGTCCCTTTCTTCTGGACACTCCGCTTGTTCTGGAGGAGCTCAGAAAATAATGTGGATGTCTCTATTGTGGGACCGTTTTAGGAACAATTGAACAACCTGATGACCACCTTGAAGGCAACTTCCCCTCACTTCATCCGTTGCATCATCCCCAACGAATTGAAGCAGGCCGGTGAGTAGTGACTGATGAGTGACATTTTTGAGACATCCGCCCGGTCGGATGACCCTCGTTTCTTGAGAGTTTTCCACCTTCGAAGTGGATACCTAATCAATCCTTCCTGTCATGTCCCCCCGCAGGTGTCATTGACTCCCACTTGGTTATGCACCAGCTCACCTGTAACGGTGTACTTGAAGGTATCCGTATTTGCCGAAAGGGATTCCCCAACCGTATGGTCTACCCTGACTTCAAGCACCGGTATGTCCAAGTCCCTCCGGCAACAACGGCCAAGCGGACAGTCATCTCTTTTTTTTTTTTTTTTTTGACTTTCAAAAACTGTCATTTCCATGTCGTCGTAGTAGGAAGCTGTAGATTGGTAGGGTACGCCGTGATATAGTTATTTCCAGATTGTAGGTAGACGGATGGACATTGCGAGTCCGCCCAGAGTTACTCTCATGATCACGATCATGAGGATGATAATGATACGCTGATTTATTCACATATAACTCTGAACTGTTAAAAAAACCTATTTCTCTCATCTCTTCTGACTCCTCAAGGTACTTAATCTTAGCCCCTAATGTTATGAAAGCTGAGAAGGATGAGAAGAAGTGTGCTCAAGCTTGCTTTGACTCCGTCGAATTGGAGGCTGACAAGTACCGATTGGGACACACCAAGGCACGTGGCCTTCCAGATAAGATCAGATCCCTTTCCAAGCCTTGAATTGATACCCTCCATGAGCCTTCATCATCCCTGTCTTTTCGTCATTCCCGTCATCTCTCACCCTCAGATTGATCCCTAATTACCCAACCCAACTGAAAAAGAGTTTGCCAAAGTTGTGATTCGTCTCGTGTCGTTGACTGTATAGAACCCCCTTGTGATCGTCTGATTACATCGTGTTCGTGTATCGTATCGTACACATATGCATATGAACATGCATATAAGCACTACTGTATACTACACAGTTGGTAGGACATCGCTTGGGAGTTGACAAACCTATATCTTTTAGTCGTCTCGTCATGGTAGTCATAGAAGAACTTTTGCTCCAATTTTAATTCAAAACTTTTTCAATTGCCTGCTCTCTGCTCAGAGTAATTATTATTATATAATGATAATGAGGTCATAATATGCTGACCACTCGGTGCATACCACAGTTTGACATGAAGCATGTGCTATGTAAATAGCCCGGGCCTCCACCGGGTCGTATGTGTATGTATACACACGTAAGTACCGTAGAGACCTCCGCTCCCAGAATTCAAGTAGTGGGAGCTGGGGTGTAGGTTGGAGGTTGTGTGGAGGTGGAGTTGTAGATTATATATAGATATTTATGAGCATAGCTTTTCTCTGTACTTTGTCCGTAAATGTAGTTTGAAGGTATATATGACTACAGACATACTTACCTGTATACTGTGAGAAGCGAGAAAGTGGGAGTTCCCACAGAGTGGTGGTACCAAAAAACCCTGATGATTGGTAAGTATGGCGTCCAACAGCTGGGAAGTTTGTTATAGACACAAACACATGAGCACAAAAGCACATAGAGAGAGAACATCCGAAGACAATCCGGAGTTTAAAGAGAGGGAGATAAAATCTCAGATTGACAAGAGGTTTTCTACAGGGAGATAAAATCTCAGATTGACACGAGGTTTTCTACAGGGAGATAAAATCTCAGATTGACACGAGGTTTTTACAGGGAGATAAAATCTCAGATTGACACGAGGTTTTCTACAGGGAGATAAAATCTCAGATTGACAAGAGGTTTTCCACGGTGATCTTCTCTTTTGTCTTTTTGGAAATACATACATATATGTATATATATTTAAACATGTGTGATCATCCACCGCATGCTTCTCCTCCTCTGTTTGATGACCCGAAAATCTTGAAAAACTTCAAGGTACAAGATCCTAGCCCCCCAGGCTGTTTCCAAAGTGAGCGATGACAGAAAGGCTGCACAGATTGTCCTCGAAGCCATCAATCTGGAAACTGAGCAGTACCGATTGGGAAACACCAAGGCAAAGACTATAATATTACACGCACTATAATAATTTTGAAATACTTATTCAAATCACACTCTCTCTCTCTCTCTGACTCTCAAATATGTCTCCTCTTCTCATTTTCTCACTCCCAGAAATTCCAAAAATTATTACTATTATTTGTTTCTTTACTTCATCTTCTTAATCACAAAAAAATGAATTTAATAATTAATTTTTCGTAATTTTCAAATCTAATTTCTTTTTCACAATCTCTACAACTTTTTTTCAATCTCTCTTGTTCATTTTCCTGCCTTTAACGCTCAAGATGTAACACAGATGAGGGCAGATTGTTTTTTCAGCTGCTAAAAAATCAAATACTCTCCATTACCAACTTCTCATGAATACTTCCTCGCTGTTGTGCGGAATTTTGATGAGACAATTTTACCTAATTTTCTCACCTTTATATATATCTACATACAATGCCACATTCATATTTTTTTAAACTTGAAGCTTTGGCGCCCTCTCTAATTCACTTTATCGTCCCCAGTATGTGTATTTGCCTCTTTTATTTTCGATAGCCATAAAGCATAAAAAATACCACAGAGGATCCACGAGGACTTCTACCATCTCTACACGGCGCATGAAGTTACTACTGCTGTAATACTGACTCAAATGATAGACTGATCTCGCCAGTAGCGTTTAGCGTTAGCGAGTGGCGTTGTGGAGTAGTGTAATAAAGTGAGATCCGCATCCGCAACGAATCTCCAACGACTGCTCGGGAATGCCGCATTTTATACAAGCTCAACGGCTTCGTATTATACTTCTTTTTTTGTTTTTACCGCCCATTTTTTCTTCACATCTGATCTACACCTGTTTGTGTTCCTATATATTTTTAATTGCAAATGTGTAATCTCCTCTGCTAAATATGTGTTGTGTGTGCGTGTGTATTTATATGTGTTTTCGTTCCCAAAATCTCCTTCCTCCTCGCCCTGGGATGATACATAAGGGAGTGGAATGATGGCGGTGTGGGCTCAGGTAATTATAAACTTGGCGTGTGAAAAAACTAGGTCTTCTTCCGTGCCGGTGTTTTGGGTCAACTTGAAGAAATCCGTGACGAGCGGTTGGGAAAGATCATCACCTGGTTGCAATCCGTCATCCGTGGTTACCTCACCCGCAAGGAGTACAAGCGCCTTCAGGACCAGCGGTGAGTATGAGTCATCCTCATCATCCTCATCTTCATCATGCATTTATATATAGATAGATTTGTGTCCCTCTCCATAAATGGCCCTGCCAAAGATCCTGCTCTTTGATGGTAGAGTTGTTCGCATAACGAGTTGTGTGGATCTACCGGGATGAGCAGATCTTTGGAGCATCCATCTTGTCCTCCCTCCAATTCCATACCTACCTGGCTCCGCTAGGAATTTGCAGTATTTTGTCCGCGAGCCCCCAGTCTACTATGGGAATGAGTGCCGACCGCCCGGGTTCTCATCATCATCCTCATGATTTGTCTGTCTCATTCCAGTATCGCCTTGCAAGTCGTCCAGAGAAATCTCCGCCGCTACTTGCAGTTGCGAACTTGGCCATGGTGGAAGTTGTGGCAGAAGGTCAAGCCCCTTCTCAACGTCACCCGTATCGAGGATGAGATCGCGGTATGGAAAATATATGCATAAAGCTATAAGTTAACGGAGTCAGCCCTACCCCGGGGTGAACTGTTGGAGAGAGAGACGACAGCGGTGCAATCAACTCGTCTGCAAAATCGGATCACTTCTCATCTTCCGAAATCGGGGACTCTCGACGGGGTGGTGATGGACGACTCTATCCCGTGTGGGTGGGTGAATGGGACAGTTGTTGTTGTCGACAGACAGGCGGAAGGGAGAGGATGGCTTTCGTAATTGGTAATGAGGCGTTGGGGACGTGCTGTCGATTTCTTAATTAGGCGGCCAGAGCTCGGCGGCGGTGTAGTAGTGAGTTTGCATCATGATCATACTGATGGTGATGACGATGATGATGGAGGTATTGAGTGCAGGAGGCGGCGGGGTCGTTCGGCTCCGTTGCTCCTCAAGACCATCTCCGTTGTTCATGAGGCGTGGAAGCAATGAGGAGGAATAGTATTTAAAAAAATACTCTGCGGGGCGGAGAACAACTGTGATCTTCATCATCGTCATCATCATCATCATCCTGCTCTCACAACTGAAATAGCAGTGTGAAGGAGGTGAGGAATAACATGAATTGAACACGTTCCATCCCCGCCCGGCGGGCCCTACTAATTTACCCAGTACAAGATCTTTATTGATCGTCACAGTAGTGTATGTGTGTGTGTGTGTGTGTGTGAGTGAGCGTGTGTATGTGTGCCGGTGAGAGATTTGATAAGTATAAACTGTGGAGGCTGTGGAAATTCCAATTTTATACAGTCGCAGCAGTGAAATGATCAGTGTGTGGGTAATGCGTGAGGAAAGGCACACACCTGCTCCGCCTGTTCCACAACCTGATGATGATGATGATGATGAGTTCTATTAGGGAGAATCACTGAACAAGTCGAGGGAAATGACTCAAAGTATCGGGACTCGCCGCATGAGCATCTCTATGATCATTATTATTGCTACTATTATTATTGCACATGAGCCCTCCGGAACAGGATGAGTATATTTGTGGGGAGATAGGTGCCAATTTTTTTTGATTTTTCATAAGCGAAGACCTCTCACTCGATATAGTGGAGTGTGCCAAAGGATGATGATAGTTTACATGGGATCTTGTCCCTGTCGTCGTCGTCGTCATCGTCCTCATTGCCTGCTCATCCTGCTGTTCCTGCTGCGGCGAGGACATAAATTTTACTACTTTTTCACCCAACTGGTTCATTTTCCCATGGTGCACATGTATGACAGTCGGATCCCCATGGCATGTGGGATGCCATGAGCCGCCGAAGTTCGGAGTGGTGGCAATATTAGTAGTTGTAGTAGTAAAAAAAATTTAATGTATATTCCTCACTTTCTGTGTGGGGTTTATAGTAGTAGTTAGAAGTGCACGGTTAAATTTAAACCAACGGAATCAAAGGGAGGTAGAGAGGGAGACAGAGATGAGTGGGATTAATGATGAGGGTAACGTTCGAGCATCTCGCACACCCGATCACACACACTCTCTCACACACACAATTTTTTTCATACACATGCACACAGTGAAAAAAATTGAGGGATTCGGAGGAAGCCGGGTAAACAGGTGTAGGCGGGTGGGCCCGATAAAACTGGAAATGCTCCGCCGGTGATTCCCCACTAAAAGCCGAACCACGGGGCTTCAGTCGAGTGCTTCACACTCCCGAGGAATCTTGTCGGTGTGGTGAGAGTCCGTCGGTGAGGTGGGACATAGTTGTGTGGAGCCGGTGTTCTGGCTGTGTGAGGTCGGGTCCACTACTGTACCACCAAATACAGTGACTTCCTACTCTACTGCAGTGAATCCCATCATAGCCATCTCCTCATTTCCAATAGGTTCATTGCAATCATCATCCCAATAGTGATAAAATTTTTGTGAGTTTGTAAAACGGGAAGAGTCGAGCCATCCTTGCTTTGTTGTGAGATAGCCATTGGTGATTTCCCTATTGGTTGAGAAGAAGAGGGCTTCCCTGTGGTCTCCCCTATTACCTGAAGGGAAGTTGAGAGTGGTTACAGAGTCGCTGTGCTGCTACTATGGGTACTGCAGACGAGTTGATTCGCCCCACAGGGCCGCCGAGTGAGCGCCTCTGGAATGATATGAACAATTACAAACAGAAATTGGAGGAGAAGGCAGCCAAGGCACAGGAAGCCTTCGAGAAGGAGGAGAAGCTGAGGAAGGAATTGGAGGAGAAGAACTTGAAGCTCCTCACCGAGAAGAATGATTTGTTGTCCCAATTGGAGAACGAATCGTGGGTCTCTCGGCGATGTCCAGTCCCAAATCAGCAAGGTCCAGGCCCAGAAGGCTGACTTGGAATCCCAACTCTCCGTAAGTTCCTCATTTTCAAATCCTCCGTTCGTCTCATTATTCGTATTGCATGCCGTGGAAATGTCTTTGAAATAGTCTCGTATTCGCAAGAAGGGAAATGGATTTTAGCGGTGGGATCGGAAGAGAAATTTCCTATAATTTTTTTGTTCAAAATATACCGAAAATATATAACGGAAAATATATCATTATTTTCCCTCTTGGCTACAACTATTTCATAAAATATTCTTGGTGTGTGCACAGTAGGGAAAAACCACCCAAAGTTTAGGCCGTCGTTTATTTACTCTATAAAACTAATGTGTGTGTATATAAATACATGCATCCGTGTGGGCTTGGTATGCGGAAGATTGCTAAAATACTTTTTCTCACCGTGTGGGAAGAAGGTATATACAGACTGGTGTGAGAATGTGCCGCCGCGGTCGCGAAACATGATGAGATCGTACCGGGTGATTTCTTGTACGTCTCATCATCACCATCATCACCCAAGTCTTTGCCTATATAGGATAGGACGACGCAGTCGTGAAGGGGAATGTGTAAAAAAAAAAGTAGTATGAAATAGTATAAACGACGTTTATCTTGGCCCATTGCGTCACCGACCCCACCACCAGCCGTATGCCGTATTAAATCATTTTTCGCAAAAACCAGATAAGCAAATCCTGTCAGGAAATGTTTATAAAGTGAAGATGAATAAATAACGGGGGAGGAGGAGGAGGAGGAGGCGACCGGAGGATAGAAAAACTTGTCTGCGCCGAGAGTTTTTTAGGAGGGAATTGCATCGCGGGTTATGGCGCGCTGGTGGCGGTACACGCAAGAGTTATCGTCCCTATTTTTAGAATTAAATATCTTCTTGTCGGCGAGAGGAACAGACATTGAGACAGACAGGCAGGCAGGCAGCAGCGACGCAGTCATATGAGGATCTCTTTTATTCAAGTTTATTCAGCGGAAGACACTCAACCAACCGTCATGGTGGGGGTGAACAATGGGATTTTTTCCCACGAAAAAATCATTCCCCATCACCTCCAGGTTTTTCAACCAGAATTCATGATGATGATGATGATGATGGACGGGATGTTATGCTGCGGAGGTTATGTTATCATGAGGGTCGGGAAGGAGGTTCCCAGTACAGAGAGCGAGGGATTTTTCAAACAATTTCCCGTTTTCAACCAGAATTCATGATGATGATGATGATGGACGGGATGTTATGCTGCGGAGGTTATGTTATCATGAGGGTCGGGAAGGAGGTTCCCAGTACAGAGAGCGAGGGATTTTTCAAACAATTTCCCGCTCATGTGCCTGCCTTCGTGACCTCTGCATGTATATATTGGGCTGAGTGAGGACTTGTACGGAAGTGGAAGGTAAACTTGTGTCAGGCGGTGACGTCGTCGGTGTTGGGTCCGGGTAAACCAAGGGGAGGAGAAGCCCGACGTCGACGACGACTACCTAGAGATCTACGTGGGTGGCTGATATAAATTGACGCCAGGAGGAGGAGGATGAGGAAGATGAGGATGAGATGTGTGCACAGATGCAGCACTCCGTGCGGTTGTGGTGGAGCACTTGATGTGTGGCAGCACACTTGGTCTCTTCACTTTGTCATTTCCCACACGGCCATTTTTTCCCTGCCCGCCTGCCTCATTAATGTCTGTTCACACCTTCAAATTTTCCTCACTCCGAAAAAAAAACTCGGCTGGGATTCCTACAGCCTCCCAGCAGCCCCACCGTCCCTTTTCCATCCTCTAATCCTCAAGGAGTGCGCGTCTGCCTACAGAAGATTGGGAGCGGATGTGGTGGTGACCGTCGTAAAATTATAGCATGTTCAAAAAGCTATTCCGGAGTCTGTGAGTAAAAAAAAAGAAGCTGTTCAGGAGTCTGTGAGTTGAACCATTATGTCAGTATAAAAGCCTATTTTTGAGGGAGCGAACTCGACGCGGTTCAGGCTACACACACATGACGTAGGATAAGCACACACTCAGGCACTCAAAAGTGACCTGGGTGTGGAGGAGGTTAATTGCTGCGGGTTCGAGACGCATGTGTGGAGGGAAGTGATGATGATGATGATGATCAGTTTGATCTTCTCTGCATCCCAACAGGACACCCAAGAGCGTCTCACCCAGGAGGAGGAAGCCCGCAACCAACTGTTCCAGCAGAAGAAGAAATTGGAGCAGGAGCTGTCCGGCTTGAAGAAGGACTTGGAGGACATTGAGTTGAACCTGCAGAAGTCCGACCAGGACAAGGCCACCAAGGACCACCAGATCCGCAACTTGAACGACGAGATCGCCCACCAGGATGAACTCATCAACAAGTTGAACAAGGAGAAGAAGCACATCCAGGAACAGACCCAGAAGACTGCTGAAGATTTGCAGGTACGCCGCCGCTGGATTCGGCCGATTTGGATGTCTAGAAGAGAATTGAATAATTTGAGGAAATAATTCAAATCATTGTTTCTTTTTTTTTCTTGTAAAATCCAGGCGGCAGAAGACAAGGTGAACCATCTGAACAAGGTTAAAGCCAAGTTGGAACAGACTCTGGATGAATTGGAAGACTCCCTTGAGCGAGAGAAGAAGCTCCGTGGTGATATCGAAAAGTCGAAGAGGAAGGTTGAGGGAGACCTCAAGTTGACCCAAGAAGCCGTCGCTGACCTCGAACGAAACAAGAAGGAACTCGAGCAGACCATCCAACGAAAGGACAAGGAAATCTCATCCCTCACCGCCAAGCTCGAGGATGAACAGTCCCTGGTCGCCAAGCTCCAGAAGCAAATCAAGGAACTCCAGGTGAGGCGTCCTCGTTTTTCATTGGATCATAGGGGGGAGCCAATTGGGAAATCGGCTCAGGGTGGACTGGCAAATTTGCTATATGCACACTGCAGACTTGTATACATTTGTTTTTTGATCCTCTCACGTAGGCCCGCATCGAAGAGCTCGAGGAGGAATTGGAGGCGGAACGACAGGCCCGCGCCAAGGCTGAGAAGCAGCGTGCCGACCTCGCCCGCGAACTCGAAGAGCTGGGTGAGCGCCTTGAGGAGGCTGGTGGTGCTACCTCGGCTCAGATCGAGCTGAACAAGAAGCGTGAGGCTGAGCTCGCCAAGCTCCGCCGTGACCTCGAGGAGTCCAACATCCAGCACGAGGCTGCCCTCGCCAACATCCGCAAGAAGCACAACGATGCCGTCGCCGAAATGGCCGAGCAGATCGACACCCTCAACAAACTGAAGGCCAAGGCTGAGAAGGAGCGATCTCAGATCTCCAGCGAGCTCAATGACCTCCGTGCCGCCATGGACCACTTGTCCAACGAGAAGTCCGCCCAGGAGAAGCTCAACAAGCACCTCTCCCAACAGCTCAACGACATCTCCGGCAAGTACGAAGAGGCCTCCCGCACCTTGGGTGACTTGGACGCCTCCAAGAAGAAGTTGGCCATTGAGAACAGCGACTTGAGCCGCCAGCTCGAGGATGCCGAGTCCCAGATCTCCCAGTTGAACAAGCTCAAGATCTCCTTGGCCACTCAGTTGGAGGATACCAAGCGCATGGCCGACGAGGAGGCTCGGGAACGAGCCACCCTCTTGGGCAAATTCCGCAACGTCGAGCACGATCTTGACGGACTGAGGGAGCAACTGGATGAGGAGGGTGAAGCCAAGGCTGATCTTCAGCGCCAGCTTTCCAAGGCCAACGCTGAGGCACAGTTGTGGCGCGCCAAATACGAGTCCGAAGGTGTTGCACGAACTGAGGAGCTTGAGGAAGCCAAGTATGCACACACACACACACACACTTATTATGTTCCACTCATATCTGCGTTGAACTGACTTGTAGTATGTCCCTGTAGTATGCTGAAATGCCTCACGGTTTTCAATTTTCAAATTCATGTCTAATTTCCCGCCTATTTTTAATGTGATGATGATTCCTTTCAGGCGCAAATTGCAAGCCCGACTCACCGAGGCTGAGGAAACCATCGAGTCCCTCAACCAGAAGGTCATTGCCCTGGAGAAGACCAAGCAGCGCCTGTCCACCGAATTGGAGGATATGCAGCTCGAGGTTGAGCGTGCCCAGACCCTGGCCAACCAGATGGAGAAGAAGCAGAAGTACTTCGACAAGATCATCAACGAATGGAAACTCAAGGTTGATGACTTGGCCGCCGAATTGGATGCTTCCCAGAAGGAGTGCCGCAACTATTCCACGGAACTGTTCCGCCTCAAGGCCGTCTACGAGGAGTCTCAGGAGCAGCTCGAAGCCGTCCGCCGCGAGAACAAGAACTTGGCCGATGAGATCAAGGACCTCATGGACCAGATCGGCGAGGGTGGCCGCAACATCCACGAGATCGAGAAGGCTCGCAAGCGCCTCGAGGCCGAGAAGGAGGAGCTCCAGGCCGCCTTGGAGGAGGCCGAGGCTGCTCTGGAACAGGAGGAGAACAAGGTGCTCCGCGGACAGCTCGAGTTGTCCCAGGTCCGCCAGGAGATCGACCGCCGCATCCAGGAGAAGGAGGAGGAGTTCGAGAACACTCGCAAGAACCACCAGCGCGCCCTGGACTCCATGCAAGCCAGCTTGGAAGCCGAAGCCAAAGGAAAGGCTGAGGCGCTCCGCATGAAGAAGAAGCTCGAGTCTGACATCAACGAGCTCGAAATCGCCCTGGACCACTCCAACAAGGCCAACGCTGAGGCTCAGAAGAGCATCAAGCGCTACCAGCAACAACTCAAGGACATCCAGGCTCAACTGGAGGAGGAGCAGCGTGCTCGTGATGAGACCCGAGAGCAACTCGGAATCGCCGAAAGGAGAGCCAACGCTCTGGCTAATGAACTGGAGGAATCCCGCACTCTGCTGGAGCAGGCCGACCGTGCCCGCCGCCAGGCCGAGCAGGAATTGACCGATGCTCACGAGCAGTTGAACGAGCTCGGAGCTCAGGCCGGCTCCTTGGCTGCTGCCAAGAGGAAGTTGGAGTCCGAACTCCAGACCCTCCACTCCGACTTGGAGGAGATCCTCAACGAGGCTAAGAACTCCGAAGAGAAGGCCAAGAAGGCCATGGTTGATGCCGCCCGCCTCGCCGATGAGCTCCGTGCCGAGCAGGAGCATGCTCAGAACCAGGAGAAACTCCGCAAGGCCCTGGAAACTCAGATCAAGGAATTGCAGGTCCGATTGGATGAGGCTGAGAACAACGCTCTCAAGGGAGGCAAGAAGGCCATTGCCAAGTTGGAAGAGCGCGTCCGTGCTCTCGAGTCCGAGCTTGATGGTGAACAACGACGACATGCTGATGCCCAGAAGAACTTGCGCAAGAGCGAGCGTCGCATCAAGGAGCTCAGCTTTCCAGGCCGAGGAAGACCGCAAGAACCACGAGAGGATGCAAGATCTGGTTGACAAGCTCCAGCAGAAGATCAAGACCTACAAGAGGCAGATCGAAGAAGCCGTAAGCCGTTTTCCAATACTTTTTCAATTTATTCTTATTTTTATTTCTATCCTTTGGTGATTATAAGCTTTAGTTCATCTTACAGATTTTTATATTTATTGCCCTTGTTTTTTTTAATTTGTTTTTGTCTATTATTATTTATTACAATTTATTAATCACACTTTTGTTTTCTCCTCTGACATTTCAAATTCACAGGAAGAAATCGCTGCCTTGAACTTGGCCAAATTCCGTAAAGCCCAGCAAGAGTTGGAAGAAGCTGAAGAGCGAGCTGACCTGGCTGACCAAGCCTTGACCAAGGTCCGCGCCAAGGGACGTGCTGGATCCGCTGCTCGCGCTCTCAGCCCTGTGGTAAGAGATTAAACCAGTATGTACACTTTCTATCACTCTCATTTCTGAGGACTTGCCATTTTTCTTTCTTTTTTGAATCTTCACTTTTGCACTTTCTACCATTATTACTATTACTATTATCATCATTATTACTATTATTACTTGCCACTCATTATTTCCTCACTTGTATTTTCACATGTTGGATCTATATCTTGCTCTTCTTTCTATCTCTCTCTCTCTCTCTCACTTCACTCACACATTTGCCGCCAGCAAAATAGCTACTTCCAAGTACATACTAATTTTCTTG
>WJFA01002403.1:0-16105 GCA_009870155.1 Pseudobourletiella spinata | reverse complement strand
GGTCGTACGGGACCGACCTTTCGGTAAAGTGTCGTTTCGGCAAACGGGCGTCGGCCAAAGGTCGTAGCAAACAGATTCGGTAAAGTGGCTTTCGGTAAACTGTCGTTTCGAGGAAGTGTCGTACAATCGATTATTTTCTAACTCCCTTCCATTCATACTACTACTACGAGTACATAAAGTACAGTCTCATAATAATTCATTGCGTTCTACTCCTTGCTCATAATAACGCCTGCTTTCCCCGTGCGGTTCCAACTGCACCCCTCCTCCCGTCAGAGAACACGCACTATTATTGTCATGCTATTTTTCCTATTCATTCCCCCCATTTGTGTAGAGTAAATCCAGACTCGACATAACAAGTCAGCAGCTCTCACCGTGCGGAACTGGATTTCCTCAGGCCTCAGGCTCATGAAATCGTCTCTGAGGAGCACGGCCGCAGTGTGGCAAGGAGTAGATGGAGCATGACAGAGACATCCGTGCATGCATACTGACGCTGTAGAATGACAGACCTACCGCAAGTACGGTAACCCATCGTCGGTTGAGGCTAGTAAGTAGTGGTAGTAGTAGAACAAGAGCAGAAAAAACAAGTGAATAATGAAAGACGAAGATGAGGAGGGTGAGAACGTACGGATAGTGTAAAAAAACATTTTATGCAAAAGTTATAGAGGAGTCAACACCTTTGCCTCTTCGGAGCCAAATGGATGGTCATAGCCAAGTTGACGAGATGCAAAGGGATTCATCACAGGGTCATCATTTCGAGCCGAGTCGCTGTTCCTTTGGAAAATCTACAAGTTTTAAGCACCATCTAAATCCACGACCCAACGTCTTCCTTTACTATCTCACTTAGACTAATGTGGTGTTTGTGAGGCAGCAGCACCTGATGACCACCACTTTAATAATAACACGTCAGAAATTTACTTTTTAATCCCTTCAAATTATTCCTCCCAACAGAATGGAGAAGCCCATGAGATACGGCGATCATCACGGCTCAACTATTCTTGGATCCTTCGGACTCTCGGCACAAAGACAACCTACTTGCTATGACAGAGGCGATGATCTCACAGAATGAGGTAAACTCTAAACACACACACACACACACACACACTCTTACGACCACATCTAGTCATCACTCTGAACTCCAAACATTTCCTCGATAATTCAATATATATGCAATCCAAATGAGATGATGGTTACAAAAGAGTTTTTCATTTCTCATCAGGAGTGGAACAAACTTTGCATTGAGCTAAAACACAGGACGGTACTATAAGTGTAATTGTAGGTGTATGTATGTGTGTGTGAATGAATTCGTACGTGAGTCCACGCCGGGACGTCGTGGAACCACAGTTATGAATAATGCTAAAATATGTATTTTATTACCTCATCATGCTCCGTGGCTTGTCGTGCGCCAAGTGGCGGTACTCTGTTTCACCCACGGAATTATGAGATCCTATTCGCTTCACACCATACCATCGCGATAGAATGGAAGAGGAAGAAGGATCAAATAAAAGAAAGGCGAAGGAGAGAGATGGAGAGGCTGAGACAGAGAGCGAGACAGAGACAGCGAGAGAACTTTTGAAACATCTGAAGTGCATTAATTTCAATCCAGAGTGATTGAGCCATTTTGCAGCAATCAAAGTTGGGGGCACTTGGAGGAACGACCCTGGAAATCCTTTCAAAAGAGGTAAATGGACCCAAACTAGAGCTTACATCCCCCAACGGAGGAGAGTCGACTGGTTGGTGAAATTGGAGCGTACATTATGCATGCATGGGGAGATATATTGATATAATTACACTAACAAGCATATATGTCACAGAGCCAGCTCACTTCCCGCAGATCCAACTTCAGCATTAAGTGCCACTGGAATGCGGTCTTTAAACAGACATCATCACCATCATCATCGTGATACAAGTAACGTGTCGTCCTTCCCCTTTATGAAACGTCACCTCATATCCACATTCCATACTATATTACTCTATAGATGAGCTCACGTATCAAGACTCAAGTTAGTCTCCTGGCCATATATGATTAAAAAAGTCTCTCATGGAACTCTACGGTCTCAACGAGACCTGGCATGGACTCAACATTCGAACTGAGAGTCAGTGAGCTGCTTACACATATTTATGCCTTCTGACGTACCGTCGGAAATGCTGGGGATCAGAGTGTTGAAGGAACCCATTATGGAGTAATTAGTACTATGCATACAAAACTGATCGATGAGCACGATGAGTTTACCAGTTGCTCCGCCCTCATCAAAGCAACCATTAATTTCCCTACAACTCTGGAACTTCCTTCCGGATTTTTTCCCTCAGGAAATTCATTCATGCATGAAATACATGTTTCCTGAATCATAGAAAGAAGTAACGACAGTTCCTGGCTTCCTGGTATGGAAAATTACATTAAGACGGTTTTCTCCTACATAGCTCTTAAGGACTAGAAGACTTGCGCGAAGAAGATGATGCTGCGAACTGGGTCATGTGGTCATGTCATGTCTTCACTTAGTTAGTCATGGGGTCCGTGTTTGGTTTACTAGCGGCAAGTATGAAGGCCCATGTAGATTGTATCATTTTGAACAACAATTCATGAAGATTCCCTTTATTTCGCATGGGTGATAAGGAAGTTTCAACTACCCTTTCCGGAGATTCAAGACACTTTAAAATGGATCATCATAGGAATTTCTACGGTGTCAATCCGGCTTTAAGAAAGTTGGAGTTGGAAGTAGCCAGTGTACAATGGTTTTTTCCCACTCCAATCTTCACTCCTCCAAATCCATCCATTTCCATTCCACCACATTGCATCGGCCGGCGTGTATAAGTTGTATTAAATTCTAAAAATTAGCACAGGGGCAACTGGTGAGAGGGTGAGGTATAGAGGTGAGACATTGCATTGGTTTGTTCCACTTACAGCTTGCAGACAAGAAGGATATGAAAAGATTGTGGGCCGAGCCAGCCAGCATATGGGTTAGCTGCCGTATCCTCACAGAATTAAATATGCATCGTCCTGTATGTTTATGTACACAAGACACACAAACACACGCACACACAATGACCAACTAACAGAGTCAAAGGACAAGGATCGTGAGAAGAACAAATATGTTGCACGTGCGGGAGTTGACAGCTCAGCGCCTTGTCATTTCTACAGCTTCTCCAGCTGACATTCTATTTTAATCGTGCGATCCCCAGCGTTGCTATTCAAATATATCACCGACAGCATATATATATATATATATACATATATATGTCTCTTTAGCTCAACCCAAAGCTCCACACTGGCGGAGTTCTTCCCGTCCCGGCGCAAAGAAAACACATATACGAGCGTCATGTAAATACCATGGCAAGAGAGGCTGACTCCTTGATATATAGAATTTTGACGATTTCATACACGTTTTCACCCCACATATTATGCCTAGGTATTCGCTCCAAATTTCTGGTACTGGGAACTGGCGAATAATCGAGGTTTAATTGTAATGTGTCGCATTAGGTCGAATCGATTCGCGTTTTTGGTCAAAATTCCTTGATCTACTCTTCCACATTTTAGGAGAATAAACCTTGGAAAGACCGGCTCTTTACCTATGGGTGTAGAAGGTAGCACAATTAAACACTGGATCATGCTCGCTACCTCACACTACAACACTGCACATAAACCTCACTACACATCGAAATTCCTGCTAACAATTTTTGCGGATCTTGTATAGCAAAACACTAATTGTAGACTTCTGTTGCGGAAAAAATCAGAATTACGGCAAATATGTCACACTCCTAGCGTTTCCGTTACAAGGTCACAGAATTTTGAGATCAATTTTCCAAAAATATTCGAGTGTTCAACAAGTCTTCTAGTCATCTTTGAAAATAATGTTTTGGGTATTAGGGAAGCTCTGAGTGATGGGAACCCATCCAATGCCCACATTCAGGACTAATACACCACCGGTTGACAGAAAAAAGAATGTGATATGTTATGCGTAGGTCCCAGAACAATCCAGAACAATAATTTGGCCTGAATGTCAACTTAAAAGCAGCAATGAGACGGAGGATCTCAGAAAGAATTGTACACGGGTGGGAATCAACTCTAATACGTCTATTCTCGTAATACTAGCCGTAAAGTGTCCGTAACGGTGCTGCCAAATTTCGAACCGAGAGGATAGTCAGGAATAATTAGACCTCATCGTAAACTTCAGGGACTACATCCCACACGGGACCATTTAACAGGCCATGTCGGACAACCAAGTCACGTCTTGTTCAAAGTCATTTTAACCCAGTGTCTTCCTCTAGAAGGGACCCAGCTGAGTCATTCCGACTGGAAAGGAGTAACGGAGAGGGATAAACAACGCCTAAAGTTCTTTCAATTCCCGTCCAGTAGAGCTCCCCAATGTGAATAATTAACCTTGTGATCTCATTGATATTCCTGAAACCAAGTCCAACTTGTATCATTTGAGCCCTACACTGTCCATTCATCCCACAATGACCCGAAGAGAAAAATCTAAGAACACTTACGTACTTGGACTCTCTCACCTATATACTTCAGATCTTCAGAGACGGGACTTGTACAAGTAACAGCACCACAACATATGACGAGCGCATTGAAGGAAGCTGCTGCCACTGCCACTACCACAGAAGACGGCAAAATAATAATCCTTTTTTCAAGTTAATCCAAGTCGCAGCACAACTAAAGAGGCTTCCGTCCCAATATTTCTACAGCAGTCTCGTCAGTGATCCTCACTGCAGAATATACAATTATAAATGACGTTAATGAAACATAGAGAAAAAATCTTATGAGTAGTGAATAGTATAGCTGCTATGCTGCTATTGATGACATTCACATAAATTCACGAGCTGTATTGTTCTCACAGACAGGACAGAGTTTCTTGACTGTGTGCACCACAATGATGACAGTCTCATGTTATGTCTCACTCACAAGGGATCATTCGGATAATGTCGAAATCAGGTAAACTAAATAAATCAAATAAGTTTTAAATAAACTATGAATACAAATTCAATACCCCACACTACATCCACACATGTTGGGAACTAAGTGTGTTCATCTCAAATTGGCGAAGAACAGCCGGAGCACTTATGACTTCCACAAGATATAACCATTAGTCTCGAGAGAGAAAAAAACAAGGTTTTTGTTAGCTATGAACAACAAGGTCCTGGGTCTTATCCTTCGTTGTGACAGTCAAATTGAAAATATCAGCTTCCGAAGTTCTCTGTCCGGAAACAGGGTGAGGGGGAACAACAATAATAATAATAGTTCACTCCAATGTGCTCCCGTTCTCTTCACCTGCGTTCTACCCGATTAATGTAACCAAGTGGAGGCTCAAAAACAAACACTGTATATCCCCGAGTCTTCCACTGACTCATTGACGCGTTTATATTTTCGTGTCAGTTTTTATCACACCGGGTGTGTGCCTGTGCAAAGAGGCTTCTGGGAAGTTCAGTCAGAGAGTACACGTTTATATTGTCCACACATTTATACCATTGCGTTCACGAGCAGACTACATGACCTTTTAACTTGAGCCTGCTATACGGTTAAACGATACGAGCGTACGACTGCCGACACAAACCACTGGCCACGTTAAGGGACGACGATTTGCATTACATACACAGTATGTGTTATGACTCTATCGTTCGCTCTTGCTACCATCTTGAGGAGACTGGGACGATTATTTCAGATTCAGTTCTGTCGTATGGAGCCGTGTTGTGGTCTGAGAGCAATTTGCTGAACTTGCATGCTACAGTCCGGACGGTTGTGAGGTTGTGACGTGACAACTGTTCGATTCTCTGACAACTCAGCTTTCGGCTTCCGACATCCTAATAGGGAATTATTAGAAGCGAAAAATTGGAAATATTATAAGGTTGAGGTGGCAGAGTGCTGTGAATTTGCAAATTGTTGTAGCATATTCTAAGAGTGGACCTGTGGTTACGACGGACACAAAGTGAGATTACGGAGTATAAGATACTCAGAAGCTTGGAGTTTCAGGAAGTTGGTGGCTCAGAAGTAGTGGGTACACGGGATTTTGTGTTTTGCCATCAAGAAACTGTAGTAGCATTAACTGAGGAGAAAATGAAGGACCGCAGTGTGTTCAGCTCTTCGGAACCTCCGTGCTACACCCTGATAAACCTTCCGAACGATGCGGAACAACCTAGTGAATTGCAACTTCGTTCAGATTTGGGTATGACAGTGTTTGGTTTATCTCCAACTGAGAATTTACCCCATAAATTGTGCTTTGGACAGGGCAGGGGGTTAAGTCAGCATATTTTGTTTGACATTGCAGAGAAAGGAGACCTGAAAACGAAAACAGAGGCCCTGAAGAAAGTCATATTCATGATACTGAGCGGGGAAAAACTACCGGGTCTGCTCATGACTATCATCAGATTTCTCTTGCCGTTGCAGGTAATTTTCGGCAAAAGCAGTAGAGAAAGGAAGTATGAAAGGATAAATGATGATCATGTACGTGTTGTAGGATCACACTATAAAGAAATTACTGCTAATATATTGGGAAATCGTTCCGAAGACATCCCCAGATGGGAAGTTGCTTCATGAGATGATTCTCGTGTGTGATGCATACCGGAAGGTTGGTCAGTTGATTCTTTTAATTATAATAACGACAATTTGGAGGAGAGGCTGCGTGAGGAATTTAATAAGGAAAAACTTTTTACAATATTTGTGGGAGCAGATGCATTGTTCTGATTTGAGAAAGCGCTTTTTCATTTTAAAAATATTTATTTTTGCCAGAGTGATTTACTTCTTGGTATCGAGTGGGGATTTAGCATATATTTCAAAAAGTGTGCTTTATATTGTATGGTATAATTGGGGTTTGATGCTGAATTTGTCACCTGTCTTTGGGTGAGTGAGCTGGTTTTTTTGGTTCATCTTTTGTTGTTACCACAGGATTTGCAGCATCCAAACGAGTTCATTCGCGGATCCACACTTCGTTTCTTGTGTAAACTGCGGGAACCAGAGCTCCTGGAACCCCTCATGCCGGCTATTCGAGCTTGCCTAGAACATCGTCATGCTTACGTGCGACGCAATGCCGTACTTGCAATCTTCACCATTTACAAGTTAGTTTTATTCATTTATTCCCTTGCATAACTTGCGTTAGAATAGGGGATAATTTTCAAAGGTGATAATTAAATTTTGTTCTGATGAACAGAAATTTTGATACCCTCATACCTGATGCTCCCGAGCTGGTGTCAAACCTGTTGGAAGTAGAGCAAGACATGGCTTGCCGCCGTAATGCGTTTCTAATGCTGCTTCAGGTTGATCAGAATCGTGCCCTGAGTTTTTTAACGTCGTGTCTGGATCAAGTTGGAAGCTTC
Source organism: Pseudobourletiella spinata (assembly GCA_009870155.1). Taxonomy (NCBI): domain Eukaryota; kingdom Metazoa; phylum Arthropoda; class Collembola; order Symphypleona; family Bourletiellidae; genus Pseudobourletiella; species Pseudobourletiella spinata. The sequence goes on along the minus strand of WJFA01002403.1, from coordinate 8,794 downwards.
GGTGACATTCTTCAGCTCGTGATTGTGGAACTTATATACAAGGTTAGATTTAATGATTCCGTTGAACGTGGAGGTGAACCCTCAAAATCTGGACTATTATATTCCTGCTCTTGTCTAGGTTTGCCATCACAACCCTACGGAAAGGTCGAAGTTCATTCGGTGTATTTATAATTTGTTGACCGCCAATAGCTCCGCCGTTCGCTATGAAGCAGCCGGTACCCTTGTTACGCTGTCTAATGCTCCATCAGCTATCAAAGTAAGACCTGGGAGTAATATTTCTTTGTGTTACCATATATGCTACAATAGTAGCCTAGGCATCCACTCGCCAGCTTATAAAAAGTCGGCAGGTAGTTATCTGTTTTGAAATTGCGAAAAAATATGTCTCTTTTGAAAGATGGCCTCAAAGCTGGAATTAGGGATGGGAGTGTCGATAATTGACGACTCGATAATCGACGATTATCGAGGTTTTTTGAGGTTCGATACGAGCAATATTATTGACATGCCTTCGATACAATATTTTACATTGCAAAGGATAGGACTTCTTTTCGACACGATACGATAATCGACGGTAATTGAGGTTTTTAGGGGTTCGATACGCTCAATATAGTGAGACCACTTCGAGATCGATATTTTCCCTAACCTAGCTGTAATTAACAGGCATCTTTCGAATAAATTGCAAGCAGGGCTACTACTTAATGATAAACATATATGGTACGGAAGAAGATGACAAAATGTCGTATTAACTTGTGTTTGCTTTGATATCAGGCGGCTGCAACGTGCTACATTGAATTAATTGTGAAGGAGAGCGACAATAATGTGAAGTTAATTGTTCTGGAACGACTTGCTGCGCTCAGAGAGCTCCAATACAGTGATAAAGTGATGGAAGATTTAGTAATGGACATCCTCCGCATTCTAGCCTCGCCTGATCTGGAAGTGCGAAGAAAGACTCTGAGTCTAACCCTAGATTTACTTAGTTCTAGAACAGTAGGAGAAGTAGTGCTATTTCTCCGAAAGGAGGTCGGACGCACTCATAATTCTGTGGAGCACGATGACACGGGGAAGTACCGTCAACTGCTAGTCCGCACTTTGCATCAGTGCTGCGTCAAAGTAAGTAACTACTGCTGAAGACCTAGTAAGTTATTTCTAGTGATCAACACTTTTACCTAATTTTGAATTAATCTCTGCAGTTCCCGGACGTCGCTGCAAGTATCATTCCAGTTTTGGTAGAATTTCTGTCTGATACCAATGAATTGGCAGCGTCAGATGTGCTATTATTTTTGCGTGAGGCAGTACAAAGGTTTTCGTCCTTGACGTCTTTGATAGTGGAAAAGCTTCTGGAAGTTTTTCCGTCCATAAAGTCTTCTCAAACGATGCGCTCTACAATCTGGATACTTGGTGAATTCGCCACAACCAGTGCGGACATTGAAACTGTTATCAGTCAAATCAAAACATGCTTAGGAGAAGTAAGTGGTACTTGTTTCTTGTAATTTTTGAAGTCGATCATGTTGAATTGCGGATCTTTTGTGTTTGCTCAGCATCAGTGTTTCCTTTTTTCAGTTGCCTTTAGTGGATTCGGAGTTGAAGAAGGCGGCGGGGGAGGCCGAGGAGAGCAAAGATCCCAGTGTAGCCAAACCGCCTACAGAGAAAGCTCAGCCGTCGAGACTTGTAACCTCAGATGGAACTTACGTCACTCAGTCTGCGTTCACCATGACGCAGACTGTAAAGAAGGTTAGCTTCCCAATGAAGGCCACGGTTATTTATGCCCTTACCCTTGCTTCCATGTGATTTTGAAAGCTTAAGAGTGAAAATTCAATCACTAGGACGATAATGTTCCCACGTTGAGAAAGACGTTGTTGGATGGGGACTTTTTCGTCGGCGCTGCATTGGCAGCTTCACTTACCAAGATGGCCCGTCGCTTAGCTGCCCAATCAGATCTTCCGGAGAGCTTCAGAAATAAGTTTTCTGCGGAATCAATGTTTATTCTGGCCTCCATTATTCGCCTTGGAACGTCTGGTATGAACTTGAGTTGTGATAATGGTAGAGGATAATGTAAGGCGCACGATTCCGAGTTCATTTGCTTGCTCCATTTTTTTAGGAATCCCAGCCAAAGCAATCACCTCTGACGATGCGGACCGAATACTTCTTTGTCTACGAGTTCTCGCGGAAAATAATAAGTTACTGTCGAATGTTTTCACCCGTGAATGCAGGCAGTCTTTGGCTTTAATGTTGAAAGAGCAATCAGACTATGAAGCTGCCAACACGAAAGTGAAGAAGAAGAAGAATGTAACCATTCAGCCTGATGACCCCATTGATTTTGCACAATTGGTCAGCCGGCTAGACATGGTTAATGGGGACGACATGTTTGAGTCGAGCTTGAGCAAAGCAGTCGGCATTGATGCGAAACGGGATGACTCTGACGTATGCATCATTTTTAGACTTTGAATTAAAATGTGGTGAGCATTGTTAATTTTTTCCCCGAACAAACTGTCGCAGTTCTCATCATCCAAGCTCAGCAAAGTGACGCAATTGACTGGCTTTTCTGATCCTGTCTACGCCGAGGCATATATTAACGTTAATCAGTTCGACATTGTGTTGGACGTTTTGCTAGTAAACCAAACAAGTATGTTCCATGTTCGTATAAAGTCCATGTAATAAGATAGATTTCGTGTATCTACATGATAACTTTCGTAGATGATACACTTCAAAATTGTACGCTTGAACTGGCTACTTTGGGGGATTTGAAGTTGGTGGAAAGGCCCCAAGCTGTCATTTTAGCTCCCCACGATTTCACCAATATACGCGCAAGTATCAAGGTAGCGTCAACAGAAAATGGAGTTATCTTCGGAAACATAGGTAAGCTGAGCTACTCTACCACTATCACCATCCTACTGGTATTTTGGAGGGATCATCGAGGTTATAATGCCGTGTATATTCTTTGTTTAGTTTACGATGTTAGTGGTTCTGGTTCGGATCGGAATGTTGTCGTCATGAGTGACATACATATCGATATAATGGATTACATTCTGCCTGCCTCATGCACAGACACGGAGTTTCGCTCAATGTGGTCTGAATTCGAGTGGGAAAATAAGGTAATGTTGTTTACACGTAAAAGTTGGATAAAATATGCCACCTGGGTCATACAACCTAGCGCAAACGTACGGTCCTTATTATTCATCCACTTTTTGTTATGACTTGAAGGTGAATGTTAATACTGGAATCACCAATTTGCATCAATATCTGCAGCATCTAATCAAGTCTACTAACATGCAGTGTCTTACGCCAGAAAAGGTAGCTTGATCTTCCTCACTGTCGTACAAATGGGAAAGGTGAAACATTTTTACTTGATTCGTGGCATACATCCTTACGGATTCGAATTTTACAGGCTTTGGTTGGAGATTGTGGTTTCATGGCTGCAAATCTCTACGCAAAATCCATCTTCGGGGAAGATGCCCTTGCCAACTTAAGCATTGAAAAATCAATCGACAACCCTAACGCTCCAGTAACAGGCCATATCAGAATTCGAGCCAAAAGCCAGGTAAGAAGACTTCTTGACACTAATGCTTCAAGCTTTTGGCGTGCACGACCAAAGGATTTCAAAAATGACATGTATCACGAAGCAGTGCAATTTTTCTTTTAACAGGGAATGGCGTTAAGCCTTGGAGACAAAATAAATCTGTCTCAGAAGAGGTTTAACCTGCCTACGCAATCAGCAGCTGCAGAAACTAGCGCAGCTAAACCAACCCCTACGGCAGAGTGAACGCCTCCCATGCTTCTGGGAATTGTAAAGCTCGAAGAAAAATTGAATTTTGTGAGATAAAATTGTTTAATCGACAGCCTGTTAACTTATTACGTCGGGATTGCGAATATTATAGGAATAGCTGATATCTTGGGCGTGTATAATTGTTATTTCCTTCAACAGCTTCCTCGAATTTTAAACCTGTTACGTGTAAATTTATACGGTGTGGTATGTACTCGTTAAAATAATTATCATTTACAATACAGATCATTGCCAGACAAATTGGTGGTTTTGTCGTCCTGGAACAGCAGTTCTCTCAAACAAGCATGTAAAGCCGTTTCGCAAATCACGAACATCGAATCTCATTCTATGGCGTAGCGCTGATAGTACGGTAGTCTATCAGCGTTTGGCGGGTGCGGTGACCAGCGCTCTGTGATCATAACTGTCGAAAAGATATTTGCAAAATACTTTTTGGAATCGTCATAATTTTCGGAAGTGGTTTCGGCTAGTTTTGACTACAATAAGCAGAGACGAACCGGCGGACGTAATGGTTCAGGTACTCTACCCGCACCACAGTCCAAAATTAGTAGTTACTTAACTCCCGCCCTCGAATCTCTCGCGCGGGTGTATCTGTGCTGCAGTTTCAAGGTGGCAAACATGGCTGTGGGCTATTGATGTCAGTTTTTCTGGCTAAAACTCGACGGTGAAAAAAATACTTTGAATTCTTGATTTTTAAAATCAACTGCACCAATTATTCACAGAGTTAATCTGACACGTAACACGTAATGCTTGTAATATGTGAACCTATGAGACAGTAGGTTAAACTGGCTACCATCATCCACCGTTTGCAAAGTTTAGCGGTGCACTCATTGTGACCTCCTTACCTTCCCTAGTTGTTAGTTTGACAACTATGCGTAATCACAATGACAGCACAAATATTCTGTGGTCTTCAACCACGTCTTTCCCATTACTTGTGTTTGTTGTCATATCTCAACCCGAGAACTCAATTGGCAGCATTTTTGCTGTCTATTGATCGTAAAATGCAACTGTAATAATAGCTCTGGTATGCCAGTACGGTTTTTAATGTTCGACACCAGCTTTGGATGTTTGCTCGCTAGTTTTGGAAACTTACATACCTTGAAGCCGTACAAAGAGCATATATCGTATTTTATTCTATTATTCTCCAGCGGACGGCGTAACGCGACTTCGGTCATTTCATAAGAGGCCTGCACTCTCAACGGTAAGTGCGCTATTCTTAGTTTTTAGGAGGTTATGAATAAAACGCACATTACTTGATGAAGATTTCAGTTACTGGCGCAGTGCTCTGATTTGGTACTTGCCATTGAATCTGTTAATGTTAGAAAGACCATTTGCAATTTTAGAATTCACTGCCCAAATTCAACGAGCAGTTTCGGCAAGAATCTTACGACTGCGACCGTATCAACCGTCAATCGAGTAAGCTGATCCCTAGCCTCACACAGACCTCGTACACCGCATGGGCGTGGACGTTTGTGGTACATTTCAGTTTTTAAATTTAATAATTTTTTGAAGTACGTGGAAATCAAAGTCTCTATTCTAAGACAAGAGTATGTGATAGTCGCCATGCTCCGACAATGCTGTCGCCTGTGACATGGATGTAAATGTAAATAAGTCATTGGGTTGTATGCATATTACACAACCAATTTTCAGCACAAGTTTGACTAGTATCAGTTTCTCCCTACACGCCATGCGATACCATTTATTTGTAATATATGTACTACATGTTATAGCATTCCTCCCCAGTCGTTTAAGTGATGACGTAATGTGTGAACAGGGAAGGTTAAGGTTGAACCATAGTAAATCTTGACACTTTTTCTTATGCGGCGGAGGCGTTTCAGCTGTGTATGTATATCAGTAGTAGTTCTTCTAGTGTGGGGGCACAAATGGTTTAAACGAATGTGTCCCCAGTCTATGTTAGATGTCAAAATAATGTAAGCTCATCCACACTTCGTTGTATCTACTTCTACGTCGAAATTCTACATTAGACAAGTGAGCTGGTGGTGGCCAAAGGGCTAAAATGGATGTGGCTTAAGTCCTATTGAATTCATGTGGTGATGCTTCCCTTGTTGCTGGTCTATATGAAGCTCATCAGTTCTTTTCGTGGTTTATTGTAGACACCGAGTAGTATGCGTGGCACTAACTACGGCAAGTATAGGAGTTGCCTGTTGCAATTATCAAGCCCACGTGTACGGTACCACTTAACGTAAGTTACGTTGTTGGTGACAACTGGCTTGGATGGCTAGCCTTACCCACACATCAATTTTGAATCCCATGAGATCAACTCACAACTCCATCCAGTTCTAAACGAAATTTCGATTAGCTCTCATCGTTTCCTAACTTAATTGAGGATTTCGAATCTCTGGACAGGAATCTATAATTTGTTTGTCTTAACTATGAAATCAATTAGCATAGTTTCAGAAATTTGTTGACATCCCTAAATTTAGTTTTTAATTCATTTTCGTGCCCTTTTTTGCTTTACTTCAGCTCTAATGAAAGCACTTGCACCAGATCCAGATGTTATTCAGGGAAAATTCTATATATCAGCCCATTCATTATCTCTTGTAGAGCTCCGTAGATGAACCGGGCTTGGACCCACTAGTGCAATTCAACCTCACACTTTGCCTAAATCTGAAAATGTCTCTACACCACCAACTTACGAATACTTGTGAATTAGGCTTCGTGAACAAGGAAGGGAAGCATCTGGAAAATAGCAATGATAGATGAAAATTTATAATGTATATATACACTGCAAATATCAACTAACTTGTTCCTATCTTGACGAATGTAGACAAAATGGCGTCCCAAAACTGTACTGTCATCCTTTGGACTGCAATATTCCTTGCAGTGAGTTTAGCTGCAGCACAGTTTAGAGAAAGAAGCGAATGCGATATTGAAAATTTTCGCAAAGAGCTGGGGCGTGTTTGCGCTGTGTACATCAAGCGTAGTACTGAATTCCATTTGGAACCTTTGGTTGAACAGGATCTGAAATCAAGTAATAATCTAATAACTTGCTTCAAGTTGCATCATGTAACAATAACACTCAAGGGGGTTTTTTCACATGTCCCTGGCGCACAGAACGAACACCGTTTGCAACGTAGAGCTTCTCCATGATGATGATCTTTCTGAAAGCGGTACGTGAGGAAACTCAGAATTGGCCTCCCTGGAGAGTCACAAGTTATGATACGCAAATTTGGCACAATAACTTTTGGCTCTGATCGCGGTGAAGTTAACGAACGTGTAAAATATGGAACTAATTAACAAAAAATGCATTTTGTTGACATACACAACAATGAGAAAGTGTTTTTGTATCTTACAAAATGCACTTAAAGTTAAAGCCGGGAAATCCATATGAGGTGTAAAACGGTAATATAGCAGTCAGTACCCTCTGCATCGAATCACACCAAAACTTTTTGACCCTTCAGCGGGGTTGAACGTGAGTTTCCGCCCCTACCGTTTTCACAGGGATCATCAATCATCATTATGGATTAACTCTACGCTGCATAGAGCGTCGATCTGTCGATGCGGTGCTCCGTGGACACATGGTAAACTTCCCTTATAAGATGCACATCACAAAGCATAAGCGCACTTAGGTACTACACCCGTACTTATAGAATCAATAATAAGAGTGGCTTAAAAATTATTTAGCGGCTGAATTTGAGACATTGTGGGGCTACTACATGCGTGAATGGCAGGCTTCCCAGGATGCTGCCAGGGAACCCGCGGGATATCTGTATCAACTGGGATCGGAGATAACTGGAAATTCAACTCCTTTGCCAGACCTCTACCAACCAGTGGCGACTTCACAAACTGTGGTTGCAGAGACAGAGCTGGGTACAGAAAGGGACAAGAAACCCGCTGGGCAATCGGAAAGCATAACTTTCCATATTAGTGTTCTCCCAGCTGATAATCAGACCCCCAAACCGACAATGGAACAACTGGATATGCTAGCCAGGTGGAGGCGAAACGCAATAAAAAACCTGGTTGTCAAATGCTGCAGCAGTGGTTGCACCCCTCCAGACTTTTTGGCCGTTGCAAGGCAGTTCAGCATATGCGCTCCTTTTGAATAGTGCCAAAGTTGTCGCGAACGCGTAAAGAATCCTCCAGCATTACTGTCGGACTTGCAAGGGTCACTTGTCACTTTTCATATTTCCGTGGCAAATACCACCGACATCGCATGAAATGTATAAAGCTTTATCCATGATCAGAAAACCGTATAGGTTCAGTAACTCAAGTTTGACCACATGAGACTCTCAAGTTAAGAGGCTCAAGACGTTTTCTGGTCAACCAATGCAGACAGGGTACGTGATTTTTGTAAAGCACATCTTTCTTATTGTTGTATGTCGGTAATATGTGCTTGATAAAAATTGCAGAGCTTCTTTATAATACTTTTTGCTTGTTATACTGCGTGTAGAGACACTGAAAACAGTTGAATTTTTAAAAAAATTTTTTGAAGGTGTAACACGTTTATTTTGCATGTCTTCATACTCGAAATTCAAAATCCGAAAATCCTTTTGGAATTTAAAATCGTATTCTTTGATCAAGATGCAAATGTGTTCTGTAGATTTGTAGATTTAGGATAGGGATGCACAATACTGATGCGGAGCATCGCATCGCATCATCGGATGCGATCCTTAGATGCGGATGCGATACTTTGGGAGCGTATCGCGTTCGCATCATCCTCCTCATGATGCGATACTAGAGTTCAGTATCGCATCTGCCACCGGATGCGGTATCCGCATCACATCGCATCACATATCAGATGGGCTAAATTAAATGTTACACCCGGGCAATTGTGCCAAAGTTCGATCCACATTTTATGATTAAATTTTTCTAATAATTCTAATATTTACGAAATAATAGCACTATATATTGATTGGTACACCAACAGTAAGCTTGGATTCAATTACATGGTGTGAAAATAATTCAAAGGACAGTAATCCATAGTCCCTCTCTCTAAGCAAAAATATCCAATCCGAAATACATCATATCCCGTCAAAACCTTACAACAAAGAAATAGTA
>WJFA01002402.1:0-16106 GCA_009870155.1 Pseudobourletiella spinata | reverse complement strand
GGCGGTACGTTGTCCCGACGACCACAATATATGCGCCTAAAGTCCCACACTACAGTACTCCAGCATGAGTAAGCAAGTATCCCGCCCATTGTCAAGTCCTCACTACCACGACTACTGTGTATAAGTCCTCAAGGGTCACCCGCTATGTCCCCCCTCTCACGGTGGGTTTCGACTTGGGAAAAATTATTCTTCTTCTTATTATTATTATTATTATTTATTGCTATTATTGTTATTATTCCGTACCTCTTTGAATTGAGCCTTGTCAAGTGTACCAGCGTATACGAGGGGAGACGCTATGCTTCCAGCATGCCTATACCTTTTGCTGTCTGCCTATATGCCAGGGTCTCCTTGTCCACCATACATTCCCTACTATGTAAATCCATTGACCTTTCGCTGGAAAACATTCAAGGATTTTATCACATTCTCCACATTTTCCTCACCAAATAACCGAGCCTCAGCAAGACTGTACTGCACTGTGTACTACACCTTCCAAGGACTCCTTCCCACAAAAGTAACCCCAATATTGGACCTGTAGACACGTTGAAGAATCTGTATGTATGCATGCATGTATGCACAGTAGGAGTTATGGGCCAACTCTGAGACAATTACGAAGACACGTACTAACTCTCCACACACACACACATTTGATGACCCTCTGGCCTGTTATAATGCGGCGTACATATTACTATGTGGAACTTTGTTATATGTATTATTCTATATACTTTCGTCCGCCATCAATGGATGATGTCATGGTATGATGCCAACGGCGAGGGCCGGTGGCTTATCAGTCGTCGTCGTCCTCGTCGTGCATAAGGGATGGTGACAATAATAATAGTTGTACTATAAGATGTTGACGAGGATGAGGCACTTCTCTGAGGGTTCCTCTTCTTCCATACGGACCCTACCTCCCTACACGGCGCACACACGGAGGCGAACAAATTAAAAATGAGCGTTTAATACTGCCCTGACCTACATTATCAAAAATTTTCTTGGAAAACACATCACAGGACAGACTGACTGGAGGAGGGAGGAGGGGCGGACAGGAGGAAGACGTTGTGGGAGTGTGCTGAGGGCTCCAAGGTACCTCGCTTAACATGGGCATGCACACAAACCAAATCGACCAGTCGTCCCTTAACCCGCCATATCTCTTCCCACTACTTCATCACCACTGGGGATATGTACGGGTTCTGACCTGGCCCACGAGCTCTCAATGAGAGATTTGTATGAGTGTTCTTATGTACGTCCGTGTAAACTGCACACTGCGGATCCCTTGTCGGGCAACCAGCGAGTATTCACAGCATCATCATCAACAAGTAAACACACTTTTCCCCATACGAGAGCTCTTCCGACCGACCAAACGCCTCAGCCCTTGTAGAGCGGCTAAGCTCATTGGGCCTTCCATATACACAGCCCCATTTTAGCACGGAATCCCTCCAAAACACTGGGATTCCCGCAAGAAGCGCGCTAAGCCATCCAAACACTTATACACCACACAGAGTTATTTACCATCAAAGATTTCTCGTCGTCTTGACAGTATAGCTATATACGGATGGGTGGAAAAGGTCCGTACGAAACGTTCAAGTTTTTAAAAAAATCCAGGGGCCAATGATGTTGGTGCGATGATGATGGGATGCTCATGATGATGATGATGATGACGATGGTGATGATGAAGGTCTTTCTGGTACCTTCTCCACCGTTGTTGTCCTCTTACCAAACGTAACCGCGAGACACAGGTTGGAGACTCGTCGACCCAACAGAATCCGTCCATTCAGAATTTTGGACATCAAAACTCATCTCGAAGGAAGAAGCATTTGGATCTCAACTCGGAAATTCCAACACAACTTTTAACTTTGACTGCGCAGTTCCGATGATTTGGACAGAGATTTAGTAGTCGTGCAAGACCAAAAAAATCCAGGTTTATTTCCCACCTCGGCCTTCGGACGGCTCCCAAAAGGAGGTTTTGGTGGTTCAAATGTGAAATTTTCCACGGCGTTTTGGAATAAGGTAGAGCGAGAAAGGGAGAGAGAGGGAGAGAGGAATGATGAGTTTTGGTGGTGGAGGTTGGCTGATTCGATTTCCCATTAATTGTAACCTTTCTCTCCCTCCGTAATTTACTCAGCAGGGTGCAATCTGGTTAAACAATTACAGGATTTCTCGCTTGATCAAGCCTAGTATGTGAACCGCTCTATAGGATTCCTCCTTCTCCAATAATAATAATAATAATAATGATAGTGTGTATATCGTTTGGCCTTCCGCCCACATTCCCCTCCACTACCGCCGACACCGCTACCACCAAAACCTTTCTATGAGTCCCGCCCCTTCCACTCTACCAAAAACTTACACGTGAAATCCCCTACCTTTCTCAACAAGTTTCTCTGCGATGCCCTCCCCACGTGTTTATATCCTCCTCCCATCCCGCACATTATTGATGCCGGAAAAAATTCCGCATTCTCCCCACCAGCCCAATCATCATCAACAACAACAACAACTTTCAAAAAAAAATCAGCATCATCCATGTCAAATAAGAAAAACTTTCCATCCATCTTACCAGGTCATTGGATTAACTTGAGCGGACTATATAGTTCTTTGTTGCCAAAGGAGATTATTCAGTCCTGATCCCACATGTGCTTACTGGTCTCTTGCACCATGGGCGGGTGTGGGATGTGGGATAATATTAGAATTTCATGTCGTCCACACTCATTTGATCCTGGTGATTATGAAGATGTTGTTCGGAAGAGGAGGAGGAGGATGATGATGAAGGCAGAGAAAATCAGAATGAATTATAGGAATGGACGAGATCTCTACTCTGAGAATTTTATCTCACACCCGCAGTCCACTCCACATCATCATCACCATCACCATCATCCACATCATCACATCACATCACATTCTAAGGATCATCACCATCACATAAGAGAATTCCGCGCAGAAAATCGTGTGCTCTAGTAGTACACGGCATATGCTCACCTCTTCACAGGCTCTTTCATCAGTTGGGAATAAGAAGAGCTCGAAGAAGAAAAAAAATGCTTCAATAGGGAAGACGGGACGGCGTATATATACTCTGTGTTCAGAGCAATACGGCTAAAAAGCAAGGGGATATCACCATGAAAATAAATTCACGTTGAAAAGCCAGATAAAATTAACGAGGGTGTGCTAATCAGACTTTCTCATCCAGTCTCTCCCCTCGTATAATGACACAAGTAGGAGTCGTATAATCCCTCATGGCAAATAGTAGTACAGGTATGGCAATACACTGCTGTATGCTATGTTTCAACTTAAACGCGTCCTCTTCCTTGTCGGACCTGAAAGTGTGTGACTCTTCTGCAGTACGTGTTGGCGGGCATGCAAGAGCACTTATAGTAAGTGTGTACGTCCATGCTACATGCATGCCTGTATGTGTTCAGTATGCATCATCGCCTAGCTCTTATAGTGTCCAAAAACGACCACGGACAGTCTTTTTAACTGCATCGCCGAACATCATCATCACCAACACCACCACCACCACCACCAAAATCCTAAGCTTGAGCACGACTCCATATGAGCCTACGGAACAGAAGCGCATGCACAAATATATAGTACGTGCAGGGACTGTGAAGAGTCAAGTGATAACTAACAGACGAGTTTCATTGAATATCAAATTAATTGGACATAATTTGTTGGGAAAACAGTGGGATTTTCCTTCTCCTCTTCCCACATCCCGCCCCCACCGCCCATCTCGATTTCATCATTGTGTTCTCAGCTCATTACCATATAAAATATGCCGTCATCCCCATTTGAACCATTATCATATCAGCACCATCAACTTACTACCTTTACTACTACTACTACTACTACCACCACCACCGCCGTCATCATAATCTTCTTCTTCCTCTTCTTCATCATCATCATCATCAACATCATCATCATCATCTCAAGGAGCTAACCTAGCAATGTTTACAGTTTCAATCACACATACTACTCTTTTTATGCAGGCACTCCACCAAGAAGATCCTTCAAAAAAAACGTTATACTGCCGCAGCAGCAGCGGCGGAGCTTCCTACAACAACACTAGTACGCTTCCTCCATAACCTTCGAGTACAATATAATAATATATGTGAGGAGCTGTTAACGTAAATTTAATCCAAGTGTGAATATTTTACAGCGATAATAACTCCTCTCCACAGAAACAGTTCACATCCATCCAGGCATCCAGTACATGTGCAACAGGAGGAGAATATGTGTGACTTCTTGTTGTAGTAGTCATCTTCATGTTCCTACACTGTCGGAGGGCGAATCATAGAGCATTAATTAATATCGTCATGATAATCGAACCTCCATCCACCTCAATGCCACTTAGTCCTTATAAGTCCATTCTGGAGGCGCCTACCCACGGCATGAAAACAGACTACTTACAACGTGCTCTGCATATCAACAATGGCCATTTACGCCACACACTCGAAAGTGCCTACTGCCACCACTGACTTGCTATATGAATGCTTGCATACGTACATATTATGCACTCAGCTACCAACAATGCTCCAGACAATAATGCTTCCTTCAACATCACCATCCATGCTGTCTACCCTCAGAGTTTGCCTCTCAGTCAGTCAGTCAGTTGGATAGGCTGATTGTAGGTGCAATATTTTACAGTTGCTCCAATGCAATATATACGGATTTACGTATGTGTTTGATGGTGGTTTGGGTTTGGCTGGAAACGATTCCACTGTATTTCTACGGAGAGGGAGAAAGCGCCGGCGAGTCAAGGTTATACCTCTTGTGAGTCACCAGAGATTCCAGTCAGTCAGCCGTTCATCGTTTGTACATTGGAGGAACCTACAAGTTGTGCAGGTAAAGTTGTTCACAAGGGGTAAACATAATAATAATGCCTGTGCGCTCCACGGAGGTGTTTAACCTATTGCAACGACGACGGCGGCGAAAAGGTTACCACCAACCAATACCGCACAACAAGGTTCCCTCTCCACCACTGCGCTCCACTCTGGTCAACACTATGCTATATATGCTGGAATAGTAATGATGAGTCCATGTCAGACCCAATACTCTCCTTGATTCCCTCCAATCCGGCTTCAACCCCTTGATCATGGCGTTGAACAAATTGATGGTGACCTTCCGCGTGGTGGGAAGCCTGACTACTTATAGCCCAGCTCCTCTACCCAAATATTTTGAGGCATAGTGTAGCGCGGGAATTCGGGCAAGTCATGTTCCTATGTTTCACCATATCAACATCAGAATCATCATCATTAGTCACTAAGGACGTAGGAATATCATGGTAAATATTTCTTACTATAAGCATTGCTGCCATCACCGTGGCAGCATCATCCCCTCAATCTAAATTCGGCCCTTCACCTGTACAGCCTGATAATTAATACAGGTCAGCCCCACCGTTAACAGCACTGCAGCCCTATCAGTTTCTATTACTACAATAGTACAACGGCTCAACTATACACGTCATATAAACCTCCACAGTGTGCACACACAGACACTTCTGACCACTAACCCCCCCGTCCAATGGTTCAATGAACGTTTCGTAGTTATCAAACCAATATGAAATTCAAATCCATCAGAATAATAATTACATTCAAATGACCACCGCTAATACTACTATTATTATAACCACAAGGATGACCACCACTATCACCATCATCATAATCATCATCATCTGCCAGGTTACCATCTGAACAACTTTGATTTCAAACTGAACAACGATGGATTTGGAATGGTGCACATGCCAGAATTACTCACTGTCAATGCTAAAATATGTACTGGGGTATATGCATGTACACTCATAGTTGAGGTCAGTCTTGGTGGCTAATAATAAATTGTGCAATAACCTCATCCACTGGGTGTCATAATATGGATCTGAATGATGCGGAATGACATTCCTAAGGTAATCAGATGAAAGACGGAGGAGGTGGAGGGTGAAATGGCGGAAATGTTTGCATTCAACAAATATTTTAATGTCCTCCATCAATTCCTCCCCTCCCCTTGCTTATATTTAGAGTGAGCGAGTGTAAGTTGCACACGCACACACACACACACATGCGTGTTCACGTGTGTGTGTGTCTTGGAGTTTCCAATCAGGATTCAAGTGCGTCCTCAGAGNACACACACACACATGCGTGTTCACGTGTGTGTGTGTCTTGGAGTTTCCAATCAGGATTCAAGTGCGTCCTCAGAGCAAAATTCCTTGATCACCCTCTCATCATCATTATGCATATAGACACTAGTGCACTGGCAACAACAACAGCTATGAATAGCTCCAGCACTTTGGATTCAAATCAGTTTTTATCGAAATGAATAAACGGTGAGCTACACATACACATTTACTCCGTAGTTTACAATACAAATCCATACATTTCAACTCGAACGACAAAAAGTCAGAATCAAAAATATTATGCTCTAACATTCATCAATATATGTGGACCCCACTACAGAAATTCCATGATAAATCCTCAAGCAGGAGCAACCTGCCCAGCCTACGTCCACTGTGAACTATATACGATGAAAAGTTCAATTCCATCATCCAATGACAAATCCCCGTGGAACATCGTGCCCCTAAGTGATGCTCGGCTGTGGGAACAGTGAGGGAGCTGAAGGCCAGAAAACAAGAAATTTTCCTTCGAATAAATAAAGACACCCTCTCCTTTAGCCAGGCAGTGTCCAGCCAGCGGACGGTGGAATTAGTATAATGTGCAGTATGTGGAAAGGAGGAAGAAAGGGATCCCAATCCATTTCACATTCGTCTTATTCCACAGTGCATAGCTAATCAATCATCACAACTTTTGTACCTTTTGGCTCACCTTCAATTTTTCCACAGAGACATGTTCGAGGAGAGGAGTTTGCAAAGGGCATTACTACCCTCATATGCATATGTACGTCCGCATGTACCCTCATCATGAGGGACCCATATGTACTTCCCCTCTTCATATACACGTCCGCTCCAGGCCATTAGCTCCCGGGTCAACAATAGCTCAACGTGTAAAAGTGTATTTATTCAACCGAGCGCACACACTACTGCACTATTACTACTACAACACATTATGATGACCTGTGAGGTTTCCTCCCATTTAGCTTCTTCCCAGTAGGGTCTCCTGTGAGGAATTTCATACCCCTTTAATGTAAATAACAAGGGAATTAGCCGATATACACCCTTCATCCAGAAACTCTACTAACTACTATACTACTACTACTACTACTACGCACGACCCCTGATTACACTTTTTGTTAAATCACATTGACAGCCCCATAATGTTATTAATCACGGTTGAACGAGTCATTTGAGCGACTCGCGGGTTATCGCACCCTTCCTAGTCCCCCCCTTCACCCGTCTCAGCATCTTGTTAGAAGGAGAGGAAGCCAATTTGATTCAAATTACAAACAGAGACGACGACGGAATCCCCCGTCTGATTAATCACTTTTTAAGTACAGCATAAGAAAGCACTTGAGTACAAGGGCAGGGGAGGATATATAATATGTAGTAGTGTGCGCGAGAGAGCTCGAAGTTAGCTGGTAACTTGAGAGTATGTAGGAACTCATCCGTCCCCACGATCATCAACGAGCAGCATCATCTCGTCCCGACGATGAGCCAATACATCATTAATGATTCTCTCCAAGTCCATTAGCATTTAATGGAATTGTTTGCACACACGTAATGTCACGGGACGAACTCGCCGAAAGATTCCACTCTTATATCTTAAACATATATATATGTATATAATAATAATAATATTCTTCCAAACGATTGGCTCTCAATTATAATGCCATCATCACCACCATCATCACAACTAACCTCCCGCACGTAGATTTTCCTAACACAGTCATCCTATCCTATATGCTTCTATACTCCTGGAGAGAACTGACTGGCTCAAATCAATTAGTGGAGATCCGCAACACACTGGATTCACTGCCTCGCAGACGTCGGGCAACACCGTGAGTTGGCCAAGGAGTCACATGTGACGCATTTTTCAGGGAATAATCATCAGATGAGATGGGTGGGTTCGCTGGGGCATTTTTATATGATTCCCTATAAAAAATATTATGTGCCCACACTATAATAGGACTAACACCTCCGTTGGTCTCGCTGGTGCTGCTGCTGCTGCTGCCAAGAACTTGATCACACACATGTGCTTCCCCTTATGTTCTGGTGAGATGCATGGGAGTGCGATATCAGAATCAGGATCCCTCGGGGCTTTTCTCATTTCAAATTAGTATGGCAGTGCATTATGAGTAATTCAAACGTCTCAGTCAGTCAGGACAAGTCCAGAAGGGAAATGGCAATGCTCCTCACAGAAGTGCAGCATGATTATCACTCCTGTAAACCACTCATCTGCACACTCATTCCTTGCCAAAAGTGCGCACATGTACACATGCACAACACACCACACACATCCCGCCCGCATGCACGTCCACTTCCTACCAGCGGCGCACACTACCATAGACCATGACATAGAGCCAACATGTGAGAGGGCGATAGGGCTTGTTTACAGAGTGTAGTACAACGCATAATTCAATTCCACGAATTAAACGGGCGGAATCAGAAGCTGGGAGAATTATAATTCCATTAAAATGCCGCCACTCTTCTGATAATTCTTCCCCAGAAATAAATATGAGTTGGTCGTGGGACCTCTGCCTATGGTACACATGCGAGTGGTAAACACACACACACACACACACATACACATGAGTGATATTGGGACCCACTCATCCGAGCATGAACCTTATAAATAAACGTGTTACAAAGTGTTTTGTTTCAACCAAATTCTAATCTGAGAGAGGGGAAAAAGAGAGGCGGCATTTGAAATGTAATGTGTGTGCCCTACAAATATAAAGTCCCATTTCATAAATAAAAGTCTATGGAGGGGCTTATGGTGCCGTGTGCCTTTCTCTCCATACGGATTATTATTATTACACGGTGAAGTCTCTCTCTCTCTCTCTCTCGCACACACACTGAAGTAATGAACGTGCTGTGGGCTCCAATTCTAGAGATAATCTGGAATTCCGAGTATTTTCTCAATTCCTTGCTCAGCTAAAAGTATAATAGCATAATAATAATAATAAGCCTTTTAATAGCATAGGACGACGCCAAAGCGGCATGATTAACATGCGGGACGAGTTGGCTACATGGAGATGCCATGCATATTAGATACAGTCTCACTATTCTCGCCTGTCAGTAGGCACATGGCAGTATGGTGTGTGTGTGTGTGTGTGTCTGTGTGTAAGCGTGAACCCAAGTTGCGCAGTTTGAGAGTACAAACGATTATTCCATTCTGACAGATATATATATGTATGTATATATACGTGCATCTCAAATAATTTCACTGTATGTAATTACGAGTGCTCAGGATTCACATCAAGGAATCAAGGGTGTGAGTGAGATGAAATGCTGACTTATGTGCTCATTCTCGCCCATGCGTCATCAACATCATTTAATTAGATTCAGGAAGATGATTTCATCCGCTCTAACAACCTACTGGGGCTCTGACTCTTCTGACTGACTGAGAGTTCCTCATAGATCACATTAAGCTCTATTTCCACACATATGTGCATATGCGTTTGGAGAGATACGGCAGTTGTCACAGGTACAGGCTTTGATTGGCCACTGCGCCGATCCGCCAAGGAGCTTGTCAATACGACCAGTACAGGCGTCTCAGCAGCGCAACCGCACAACTTCGATACCTTTCAATGATTCCCTCCTCTGGTGAGAGACAATTGACGAACCTTCAGTGACGCAACTCTGAGATATGAGGAGATTGTGGCGTATTCCTCAGAATTCTACTCCAAACGGGATCCTCATACCTGCACTGACCCAATCTGGTCACATTGTAATTACACCAGATGGTCGCTAACAATGGCATGTACTGATCTTGGACAGGCAGAAGAGGCTTGATCGAATAAGCACGGGAGAAATGATTGGACGCACTGTGTAGAGCAAAGGGAGTGAGCAGAAACGACACGGGATGGGCCGGTTCTTATAAATGTGCCGTCAATTTAATACTCTAATTGCTCGTGGAGGTGTAAGTAGTTGGTAGCGGAACGTATAAGGGAGGCCTTGAGAGCCTCTCTTATAATGCTAATTCATTTCCTGGATGTAACAGTCTCTAGTGTCAACATGAGAAGTATGTGCTGCTATAATATTCGCCACAAAAATCGTTCCCATGGTAATGCATACGGTTAGAAAAGTGTGACAGGCTGTGCCCATCCCCGGTGTCAGGAGTATTGCTGGGGTGAAATCTTAAAAGCCTTCAAACTCTTTGGAGTCTAGAACAGATGATTAATTCCCGCTACATGTTCATGCTGAGTGAGACTGTGCTGTGGTTGGGGGAATAAGTCTGAGATAGTCAAATGAGGAGTCAAACGACACTTGTCGTAGTCAGATTTCCAATAAATAATGGAATCCATGTCACCTTTTCCAAAGTCACGGATCAAAATTAGGACGCGACCTACATAATGTCTGTCCTAATAATAATTTCCCTGCGGTTGGAAAATCAAATGGCCCTTCGTCAATGGACATGCTCAGCATAGCACAGGGTTAAGAACCGTCGGTCCTCTACCACTTCCATGAGGAGGGGCCAATAATGTGAAAACTAGAATTGGATTCAATGTTATACATACATTCACACTTGCTTGGAGCTGGTACACGTAGAGCAGGAGCTTGGGGAGCTGGGGTGAAACGCTCCTACTTTTTCCCTAACCGGTGGTGTGTATGTGCATTGTGTATAATCCTCAGGAATCATAACGGCTGATTTCGTACACTGGCACGTGGCAAATGCAAAGAAATGAAACTTTATTCCCACTCACGTCATATCGGAGTCGGAACTGAAGCCAATAATGGTACTAGAGAGGAAGCGGACGTCGTAGTGGTGGTGCAGAGCATGTGTCTTAGGAAAAAAGTTTGAGGGCTCATATTCATAATCCCCCCAGTGTTTACAAATAAGCCCACAACATGTGTCCACAGAGTTTGGACATGAGCCCGTCCTTCGCATTCAACACACCCCGGCGCGGCTGTGGAACGCCAAAACTTATATGTTTTAATGTGCATGATGATGATGTTGATGATGCTTTTGATGGTGATCAAATGGGGAAATCTACTGTAATCATCATGAGTCAAGACATGGATGATAGTGATGATGATGATCCGCAGGTTTAATATAAAAACAGCATCATGCCCCCATCATCATTATCTATCTATGAGTCGGGCTGAGCTCAGCTTTATATATTCTCTCGTAGTAATATAGTAATAATGGTAATAACGGAGGGATGTGATATGTGGGCGGCAGGATGGCAATGCACATATTATGACCATGTGTCATCCTTATTCTCGCCGAAGGAGAACTCCGTGGATGTGACTGATGGTTACTTTAATGAGCCGGATAATAAACGGGTGGATTTCTGTTCCCCTGGAACTATCCTGCTTCTTTGAAAACTCAGCTAGCTTTACTTTATCCCTGAAAAAGCAAGCATTCCGACTCCCGAAGTGGGATAAGCGAGAATACAGCGGCATACAGAAACCGCGCAGGTTTCCTCCCGAGAATATGCTGGGAAATTTTGGGGGAATATGAGCAAAATGTTCTGATTTCCGAAAAAGTGTTAATAATTAATTGTCACTGTTTTAGGTAGCCGGCCGGAACCATTGTGATTGATTCAATACGAAACATTAAGAGTTTCTACAGCCTTAATGATATATTCTAGCGTAAGAAAAAAAATATGAAAGAATAAGAACTTACGGAGCCATCGATGTCGCTTTCATGGTTCTCCATTCCGGATGGATAACAGGGAACCGGGTCTCGATTTTTAACCCGAATTTTGGAAACTTTTAGGGACGACGTGGCGAAACAAGAAATATATAAAGTTGAGTGAAGATTTGTCTCGGCCTCGGCCCGATCCTACTTGATCCACTAGATCAGTTGAGAAGTGGACACGTAATTGTGCTTTTTTACACGAGAATCCGACGTAATCTCAGGTCGAACTGGCCAGAATTTTAGAATGAGGATTACGGCTGAGTTACGACGCAGAAAGCAATATTCGTTATATTTCACGCTTCCAAGTGGCCACTGTCACCATGCATTAGTTAACATTAACACACTGGATTGTAGAACAAAGGGAAGAATTCCACAGGATTTTTCTCTGTGAAACTGTCAACTGTCAGAGGAAAAGTTGAGGAATTTGAATCACTGCAACATTCAAGTTTGAAGGCAAGGTGACAACCACTTTTTCGGGAGAGTCACTCTGGCTGACAGTAGAATCACACAATGTGTGATGATAAAAAATAAATTATTTTATGAAAACTTTTCAGGATAGTTTCACAAGTTTATTGATATTCCAGCATGAGGTTAGGTACGGCCGGACGAACCGCGCACAAGTACTCTACTCATCGAAATCTCCTTTCACACTGTGAACTACCACGCTCGTGGGCTCTGCTCTCAGGGGGTTGGCCGCGTACAGAAACGGCACTTGAGTCTATAATACGTGTGCACCCGTCCAAGCTGTGTTTAAAACTCAGAGAGAATCCTCTTTCCAATGCACTGACGCAGGTTGTACACACAGGAGCCTATGGCCAAACGATATATAGCTGTGTGCTCGGATGGAGGCTGAGAAGAAGATTAGAGCTCCTTAAGAACCGTCAGCCGGTGTATACGTGTCTCTTGTGGATCTCGAATCTCGAAGCCGAAGCGTACGCAGCGCAAGTAGGAGAATCGAGTGAGATGATGATGGGATGAAGGGATAGGTCAAATCATTGTAATCAACTATAGCAGACGTGTGGTATACTCGGTGGAAGAGGGTAAACCGTGATATCATCCACTCAGGCTTTGATATTAAGTGACGGCCCTCAGCTCACTCCGCTGGATTTTCATTGGGCTGTAGGCGGATCCTTCTCAGCTTGATATTCCCTTCTCATTCATGCGCGCCCCGTCCCTTTTCTCTATATCTTTCGCCTTTTCTGTAGGATAAAATCCCGATTTATTAAATAGCGTCGTATCTCCCACCGCGGAATTTCCAGATGCGACTAAAGAATAAATAAAAATAGGTTAGTTCATTCTGGTTATGCAACATGTTCGTTTCGTGCCATATAGCTCAATGAGATTTTATGGAAATTATCAGAAATTCTGTAATTCTTGAATTCAATGGAATATCTTTAGTCTTGGATAGCACGTTGCGCATTCCCCCAATAGCGTCTCCGTATGATTTTACTGGGAGGAATTTAATGCAGAAGGAAGACTGACTGAGCGATAGAAATTTCGTTTGATTCTTTGATTTGCTCTATCAGCATGTTCAAAAATGATTGGTGGAACGCCTTGATTTTTAGGTCTTTGAATTTTATGGATGGGGTTACAGTGCCCTGATTTCCGTAAAAAGTTGCCATATATTATTTTTGGTTTCGATCCCAACTGAGCTGACAATATCATCAGCAGAGCGTAGTAGTAGTCAGTAGTGTATAGTGTAGGTTATCCATTAAACTGGAATGGAAAAGGTTATGGGCTCGGCCTGGCCAAATCTCTTGAACTTCGAAAGAGATTTTGCCTTAGAATTTTTGCCATCTTACTCACTAAGGTGTGGAGAGATTGTGGAGCATTGCACGTTGTTCTTTCCGCCTTGGATAAATGCCTGTCGAAGGACATCCGCTGTCTTCGAGCTATTTGCAATAGGGGCTGTTCATCAAATACGTCATTAATTAACAGGGAAAGGGTGTCAAGATCGGATGACGGATGACTTATATATACCGTAAGAGAGGGAGGGGGTAGTGAAATTGGAAATTCTGAAAACCCCGGAAAAAGTTTCGATGACGTCCGAACAAGAGTGGGAAGTGAGCTAAAGAGACGGGGCCGAGAAATTCATGACACATGGGTAGTGGGGGTAGAGGGTCAAAATTTAGGCATCAAGTGATGCCGTACTATGTGAACAGCCCCATCGGTGGCAGTGTAGTAAGGCCTGCCGAGGTATGCTTTTCTTTAGCAGCCATTTATGCTTTTCTGATCAGCGAATTAGGCTTTCAATGATGTTTTTAATATTAGAAAATACACTGTATTTAAATAAAATCAGGAAACTATTATATGGAAAAAATATAATATAATGCTCGATATTCTAGCAGTATACGCCATCATAGCCACATTGAATGGGTTGGATGCTCCCTTTTGATAAACTTGTACGAAAATCCATGAAAAAATACGTACAAATACGAAATACATTTTTGCTATCGATTATGCTTTTTACGCTCACCCAGGAACTAGATATCCTTTTCCTCTTTTTTTTAAATCCAAATGAAAATGTTTTCAGAGTTTTCGAGGCGAAAAATTTCGATTTGACCCAGCATTCCAGTGCTTAAATGTTTTCTTGCTTCTTATAATTTGGCACGTCTTAGTGGTAGGTAGGGCAGGTATTTTTTTAAATTATAATTGCACACCTGTATTCGCTTGGAAAAATCGATTAAGTATACTGAAATCCGGTTTTAGTTTACTTGAAAAAATCATTTTCTGTGTTTTCCAAGTCTAATTATAATATTTTTCAAAAATATGTTTTCCGTATTTTTTACATTTTAGTCGTTTGCCGTTTTTTCGCATTTTTGCTGTATTTTCCACAAAAAAAAGGATTTTGAGCTCCAATTTTAAGTAGTTCAATGTCACCCATAATTGCAGCCAGAAATAAGCTATTAAGTGCCACTTTAGCACCTAACCACCTAAATGATGCTAGAAAAGCGCGACACATAAAAGAGCAGTTGGGCCATTCAAACATAATGCAAGCTGGAAGGATTGGTTCTTCAAAGCAAAATGCTTACTTCCTTGCTTAGGAAGGCAAGGAATACGGAAATGCAAACAATTTTGTCCGAAATGGTTGAAATCGAGCGGTGGAACTCAGTTTTTCCCCGAAACTCAATGGCATTTTGTGGAGCTGAAATGTCTGATGTGGATGGAAACAAAAAGTGAATAATGATAACGGAATCATAGTCATTATTATAATCATATGTAAAACGGGATTTAGAATAGGGAACTATAGAGCTGGGATAGTTATAGCACGAACCATTACTACAACTAGCTACTACAGATAATTTTTTCGAGTTCCCCCATTACTTTACAAAATTGATGATCGTTCCATTAAATAATATCCATTAATTTATTGCAAACTTCAACTTACTATCCATTTACCATTACTTGTAATACCATAACAAGCGGCAATGCATTTTGGAAAAAATTAAAGTCCGATTTGGGCAATGCTGAGTACATGAAGTTTTGGCAGAAATTTGCGTAGTGAAGAAATAAAAACGATAAAAAACATTAAAATCGAGGAAAATGCAGAGCTACATTTGACCAAAATACAATAAGATATTCTAAATATGCATGGAAAGATGCAAAACAACGAGAGAGAAGGAATCTTTTGCCTACCCGCCGAACGACTACGTCGCTGTCATTCGGGGTTTAGATTCGCGTTCTCTACTACAGAAAATAATTATTCGGATGATCAAACTTTTTTACTTTGGAGCTGTCCAGATATTGCGTATACACTTATGAGGTAGTGGTAAGAGGTAAAGGGGAGAGTCTGAGGAGGGTCTGGAGGAGTCTGAATTGCTATAATATGACGGATGTAAACGGGGGGAGGGGGTTCTTGGGCAGTAGTATTCGTGTGCATGAAAAATAATTTGCGAAAAATTATTACTAATAATAATTTCTCCATGTTGGTGACATGAAATCAGGTAAACACAAAAATGACCTGACCCGATGGACGGAAAATGACTGAGATGTCCAGTAAGTATGTAAACCATTGAGTGATTGTTGAAATTTGAAAATCGGAACCTGGATCCTTGAAATCCCCAACATCGCCTTTTTCGGTAGAAAAAAGCATGAAATATTAGCTCTGGAAAGCTTCTCCAAATTTTGCCAAATATTTCTCGAGTGAGAAGTAATTCATAGGTCATAGTTGGAGTACATCGACGACTAAACTGCAAAAGCCAGCATTTGATTTTTGCCTCAGGTGCAAAAACCAGCATACGCCAACTGTAAAAATTTCTTAACGCAAAACCCTCTATTATTCTGCGCCGCATAAAACAAGCGGACAGTAAAGATCAATAAGGCGCGTAAAAAGCAGAAAAAGCAGAAGTGAGCATAAGTGATTGTAGGTAT